>CAUYQU010044364.1:0-80836 GCA_963574635.1 Cheracebus regulus
TCTTTCCAGATGTTACCATTGTAACATATTTGTAGCAGCTGTGCACATTTTCTGATATTACACAAGCAGTGAAAATGTCCTTTTAACTTGCCTTTTTTCCCAGAGACAACATTGGCAGGTAGAAATGGCTCTCTGAGCACCTTCGAAAGCACAGCTTTTAAAGAGAAAAATGTAAAAGGGGGAAGCAAAATGTAGCATTATGGTATTGTAGCACTTTTCAGGAAATCAGAAGTGAGGAATTAAGTATATTCACGTTCCTCTAAGTATTACTGTTTTTATTCCCGTTTTATAGATCTAAAATATGAAAGTCTATCTAAAACGATGCTTTTCTTTTGTTGTGATTATTGTTCTCTAAAGATCCTAATGACATGACAGCACAACATTTAGAACAGATTGTCACCTAGGAATAACAGCGATGCAGTACAAGATTATCTTTCTCATCATGTGTGGTCCCTGGTCCCTTTCCCTCTCCCTTGCCATAGTTTGTCTCCTCCTTTATGTACCATGTGGCATATAATCTTTATTACCTCAACAAATCTGCTCACAAAAAGGTTTTATTTTATTTTCGTGAATTTACAACCAAGTTTATTTGCATTTTAAACCTTATCTCAGACCATGGAAGCAAAAAATTTAACACCCCGTTAAGGGGATTTTAAGCATCACTCGGCAGGTAGGAGTATGTGTTCTATGAGTAAATCCTTTTTCTGCTTCTCAGATATTGTATTCTCTGTAGTTGCTTCTCCAGGTGGGAAGGCAAAATAGTTTAGAAATAAAATTGCTAGGTTTAGGGACAGGCAGACATAAATTTGGATGTCTGCTTCTGCCATTTACCTCTTGAATGATCTGGGGAAAGCCACTTAGCCTTTCATTTTCCATTTCAGATAAATGAGTTAAATAGTCAAAACTACCACATAAGGGTGTTGTGAGAATCAAATAGGTTATTGAGAAAAGTACCTAATTAATAAATGGTAACTATTATTATTGCATTAGTCTGGTTTTGGCTGAAGAGTTAGAGTATTCAATTTAACTTTAATTATTCTTTTGATAGTGTTTTATCTATCTTATTATGAAATGTCAATAAACCTTAAAATATCCATCACTTCAGATGGTTACCAGTGACATCTTTGGAATTCTCCTCAGTATTTCCACTTGAGTGCCTGCCTGCCACATCATATTCAGCATTTTCTCTGTTCCTCTTCACACTAGAATCAATACTCACCTATATCTGCTTGGCCTCCTTTTGACAACAAATAATGCCTGCGAACAGGGAAGCCTCCTGCTCAGCAAGAATAAAGTATATTAGAAAGCAAGGAGAGTCAACTATAAACTCACAGATTAACCTAGCATCACCAGCACAAACATTCAAATTGAATATTTTCTTACCCCTGAGGGGTGAGATCCCAGCTCCATATACTAAACCCTGCCTTAGCTGACAGTCTGGACATAATAGACTAGTGGTATCTATTGAGAGTTTCAAAATTTTCATTTCTTGAGATAATAATGTCTGGCTATCTGATAACACCTCAGTATTAATTCTATCCTATGGCTTTTATTCACTGAACAATTCACATTCATTCAGCAACCATTTCCTGGATATTGACATTATGTCCGTTATAAATCAGTGCCATAATGAATATAGTCACCCAGCATATGAGTTATTTTTAATATCTTGTCTAACATGATCAGAGATAAATGCTTTATTATTCATCCCCCCAATTCTTCTCTACATATTGTTTTATTCTACCCTTGTTCTCTAATCATACAATAACAAAATTGACCAGCTATAAAGTCTGACTATTCTTCCTTAGTTTTCATTCTAGTATCTTCTACACCAATTTTTAATTCTGAAAGCCATTAAGTTATATGAGTTATACCATCATATGCTAAAATATTTTAATTGATTCGCTTTCTTTCAACCTAAAAATATTTATTTAACTTGAGTGAAGAATATTCTTAGATCATCTTTTCTCCTATCATTCATATTACAGATAAATATATAAGCAGAAAATAAAAATAAGCAAATATGCTTAAATACCTCTCCCTATCTCGCATTAAACCTTGTCAAAAGACAGCACTACAACAAATTTAGTCAAATATCCAAGTAATTGGCTTTTATTTGCCATTCAGGATCCAAGGTAGCTTTAAACCTACAAAACAGAATGAGAGCTCCCACTGGGCAATGGCAGAACCTTTTGAAAGGAGGAAACATGGAAACAGAACAATGGGAAAAAAATAACTCATTGGTTAACATGACATTACTTTATTTATAATGGTTAAAGCACAAAGGACTTCCTTATTACAATGACTTAGGCAGACCAGAATTCCTGATTTCTGGAATAACTAGTCTGTTTGGGAACCTACCTGTTTCCTTAAATTTTGGTTTGGCCTGGTCTGTTGGGGCGTAGGGCAGGGGCTCAATCCAACACAGTAGCCTCCTATAATTTTTGTTTATCCACACAAACATTAATTCCTGGTGGAGTAAAGATCTAAATGTGAAAGAGAGACTTCTAAGTCTAACTGAAAAATATTGAAGAATACCTTCATAATATCTGTTTAGGAAATTCTCAAACCTAATATAAAATGAAAATCATGAAGAAAAAATTTAATTTAACAACATTAATATAAAAACATGTTGGTTCACCAAGGAACATCACAAAGCAGAACAAGTAGAGACTGAGGGGACATTTTCTTTGTAATATAAACACAATGCCTATAGATGTCAGAATATATTAGAAAACTCCTAGGGAAATCTTAGGCAAATTTCTACTTTAATCAAGAGAATAAAATTCTTGTTCATACCATCATACTGGCAAAAATTTAGGACATCTAAAATAGCTATTGCTACATTATAGAAACTTTTTTATACTGCTAGTGATGGTATGTTACTTAATGGGAGTATTTTAAATAGGATTTATGTTCTGTAACACAAACACAGCAGAAGCATATAGAATTATATTTATCTCCTATGGAAAAGTACCCACTATAGTATCTCTATAACTTGGAAGTTTTCAAGAACCCAGCCTCTGTTTTATTGTTCCATCATTGTAGAGGGCCCAAGATGGCCCACATTTATTGGTTAATGGAAGACAATGAAGAATAACTTTTGAAAAATCAAGATAGAATGTAGAGTAAAGGAATGTTCATCACTGAGGGAGAAAGCATTTAAGAGAAAGTTTGTCCATTCAATAATGTATTTGTTATTTATTAAGCAATTATATGACAGGCACTGAGTTAGAACCTTTTTTTACATGTTATTCTAAGAGCTGGTCAATAACTAATTTTTAAAATCATCAATGCATATCCCTCACATGCCAGTAAACAAAGCTACATATTTATGAAATATAATATTAATTTCTATTCTAAAAATATATGTATTTTCCTTCTGAAAACTTGTAGGAAGGAATTATTTCTTGATTAAAAAAAACAACAACAAAATCTAGGCTGCATATGGTTGTTCATGCCTATAATCGCAACACTTTGGGAGGCTGAGTTGGGAGAATCCCTTAAGGCCAAGAGCTTGAGACCAATCTGGGCAAAATACCAAGATCCCATCTCTAAAATAATTTTTTAATTAAAGATTAACTGGGCATGATGCAGGCATCTGTAGTCCCAGCTACTTGGGAGGCTAAGCAGGGAGGATTGCTTGAGGCCAGGATTTCTATGCTGCAGTGAACTGCATTCTTGCCGTTGCACTCCAGCCTGATCAAAAGAGCAAGATTTTGTCTCTAAATAAATAAATAAATATTTATTTATTTTCTAATATGGTCCCTTAAACAAATAAAAAACCAAATTAAATACATATTAATTATGTTAATTAAATTAATTTTCAGTTCATTTTTAAAATTTACACATGGTTTGAACCTCAACATGTGTCAGATACCATACAAAATTCTAAATTAAGTAAGAATAATTTAAAAATATTTATTCTTGAAAGGTGTTTGTATTTTTGTGGGAAAATATGTATAAACAAGTAGTTATTTAAAAATGAGTTAAATATGCTTAAAATAAATCCACAAAGTTATTGAATCATAAAAGAAGACATCCTATCTGATGAAGCTAGGCAAGTCTTTCTAGAAGGCATTATACTGCATTGAAAGACAGATGAAATTGATCAAATAAAAATAAGAAGGGGATGGTAGAACATTTTAGGCAGATAGAGTACAAAAAAGACAGGATAGAAAGGAGACTGACTATAATCAAACAAGTCTAGTCAGCACAGAATAGTGTTATATTAATACAACTTAGTGAGGGAATATGTTGTCTTTCCAGGTCCACAAGGGGGCGTAGTTTTAAGGGCGAGAACTTGCCAGCACCATGCCCCTCTCCCATCTCTCTCCATCTGGGAGATTTAATGGTTTCTGTTTCAATTATTGCAGGCACGGGAAAGGGTCAAAAAGTCAATCACTCTAGAGGAAGTTTAAGGGAACTCTTTTCATTGGCCAGGGGGGCTTGGAGAGGGACGGAATTCCTCCCAGGTTAAAAGCCCTTGTCCACACACCTGACCGGATTTCCCCTCTGGAGTCCTTTTCCACACTCTATCTTGTGGCAGCTTTCTGTCTTACTCTCCTTTTTCTCTTTCTCTACCTAAATAAATCACTTTCTGCAAACACCATTTTGGGGTCCGGTGTGCACATTACGAGCGCAGTGCGCCATGGTCCCCTCTCTCATTCTTGAGAGAGCAAGGGACCAAAAACTTGGAGAAACGTCCTCTCAGCAGAGCTGAGGGCTCCTCTGAACCTCAGCATTACATTTGGTGAGCCAGCCGGGAGGAGGAGACTTCAAACCGTAAGTAAAACTGGCTCCATTCTGTCCTGTCTCTCTAAGAACACTGGAGCAGTGGCGCCAAGCCACAGAGGCCCCAGCCTGTCTTAAGCAGTACAGGCCAGCCAGAATTAAAGGTGCAGTTTTTTCCTTCAAGCTCTCTCTCTGCTTTCTCCCTCCTCCATCCTTCAGCTATTATCTCTCGAGACAAAAGCCTGTGGGAGCCTGTGGGGCCTAGTGGGCAAGTACCACCCGTGGCCCTTTCACTCCTTGCTGGCCAGGAACGGGAGCTTGGACCGCCCGCAGCCCAGCCCCAGGGAGGGGCCCAGGCAAGCCAGCAAGCTGCAGTGGCGTGGAGAAAAACAGCAGGGAAGGGACGGGGTATAGCTTGAGCCTGTGTGAAACTGGAGCCTGCATGGGACTGGGGAGCGCAGCGGCCTGGTGCATGGTTCTGGTAGGCCTCTCTGGCGTCCCCAGTCACAGGCAGGAGTGTAAAAAGGCTTCCCCGGGATGTTCCCCTGCCAGCTGCAGGTCCCTGTGTGAGCAGTGGCTCCAGGAGTGGTCCAAGCATGCATGTGGTTCTGGCAGGGTCAACATGGCCGAATGAAAGCAGTGAGGGCGTGGCACAGTTCCTGAAACTCACAGCCGGTTTTTAAACTCACAGCAGCAAGTGTTTTTTTTTTCTTTTGGCGTGCGTGCGGCTGGGAAAGGAAAAGTGGCTGCTGGTTATCCACCCTGCCTGGCTTTCAGGCGGCCACACTGCCTCAGGGTGCAGCATTCTCATTCAAAATATGGATTAAGAAGGCTTCTTAAGAAACTTTGCTTTAACACTCGTGGTCAAATAGTGAAGCGGTTAAGGCATAGGGCCTACAACTGCAAGTGTTCCCAGTTCAAATCCACAGTGGAGCCAGTCTTAAATTGGGGAAACCTCTTGGGAAATTCAGAAGCTGAAGGCCATGGGTCTTTGTGTGTGTTGTATAATTTGTCTTGCTTAGGATTGGCTCTCTCTCTATGGCAGAACTTTTCCAACTAGATGATCATAGTTAAACGGACTCCAGGTCCCAAATAGTCAATGGCAGGCCTCACATCCGTAAGAGCATTTTCCTACTGGGAAATGGGTTAGGGGAGGAGGCCCTGGTCCTGAGGGTATTATTCTGGCCTCAGCCACACAGCCTGCCTTCTTTAAGCTGTGTGCTCTAATGGCCCCTCCCTAGAAGTTAACCCTACTAGGGCACTTTTATAAATTGGCCTGTGTAAATTGGACTTTTGCTGGGGAATATTGGTACCCATCTCCTGAACCTCACTGGCCTTGTCAAGGACTTGTTGGTATGAACTACTCAACCCAACAGCCACTCAAGACCCAGTGGTCACTGGAGGTCTTGCAGACAGTGAGTGTCCCATGATGCTGGTAGGCATGATTCAAATCCAGTACATGAGAGGCCCTCTGAAAAAGATGATCACACATCTTGGGCACAGAAATTTTGACATACTGACTGGAGGATGCTCCATTACCAGTATCTTATCTGACAGACGCCTCAGGTCAAGAGGCTGTAATTATTAACCAGGAATGCTGCCATTCCTTGTGTTCAATTTAAGATGGGTGCCAATCTTCCCAAGATCAAGTCCCCACTAAAGAGTATACTGGAAAATTGGGACCAATTTGACACACGACCATTGAAGAAGAGGCTCATTTCCCTCTGCCAAACAGAGTGGCCAAATTACCCCCTGCCAAGTAGAAAAACCTGGCCCCCAAAGGGAAGTATATATTATGACACTATTCTACAATTAGACCTGTATTGTAAAAGTCAGGGTAAATGGTTTGAGGTTCCCTATGGGAACCTTTTCCCGAAGGAATAAGCCTCAGCTTTGTCAGGCCTGTACCCCATAGCTATTCAGCCCTCCTCAGAACTACCTCCATATGTGCGACTCCCTGTGGCAACTACCTCCACCAATGCCAACCAGGGCTCCTCAGCTCCTGTACCCCAGCAGGATCCAGGGAGGGCCGAGATGACCAGGGCATCTCAGGCTACCTGGATGCCCAGACCCTGCCCCCTACAGGTAGTGGGAGGAGAAGAGGGCCCGACCAAAATAACCCTTGAACTCCGATTATCCTTTTCATAGTGGAAAGAAACCTGTCTTTTTCTAGGAAAATGCTGCTACTTTGTAAAACCAGGTAAGTGTTGTTTTAAACATAACTAAAGAACTCAGGAATCAATCAGACACAGGGCTAAAGACATTCAAGAAATGGTATCATAAAGCTTGTTTAACAACTGACTGTCCTTGCTCTATTCTCTCCTAGGCTCATTTATAACCATTCTATAATTGTTGACCTCTGGGCTTCTCATCTCTAACCACCTTGTCACATTCATTTCTTATAAAACCATAAGGTCACAAATAATCCTGTAAGTGGAATCCCGAATGTCCTTGGCTGGTGAGCTCTATCATGGGCTTCAGGATCAACCTGTACCCCTAAAAGTCTCCCCTCTAGGGGAAACCTCAACTGCAGGGCCCTTTCTATGCCCCATTTCAGCAGGAAGTAGTTATAGAGTGACCTATGCCCATGTTCCAACAGGAGCTGAGCTTTCCTGTTCAGAGTGGGGAACGAGGGGAGGTGTTCTCTTTCTGGGTCCACAAGGGGGCGTAGTTTTAAGGGCAAGAACTTCCCAGTGCCATGCCATGCCCCCCTCCCATCTCTCTCCATCCAGGAGATTTAACAGTTTCTGTTTGAATTATTGCAGGCACGGGAAAGGGTCAAAAAGTCAATCACTCCAGCAGAAGTTTAAGGACACTCTTTTCATTGGCCGTGGGGCTTGGAGAGGGAGGGAATTGCTCCTAGGTTAAAAGTCCTTGACCCCATCCCTTCCACACACACTCTCTCTCATGGAAGCTTTGTCTCTTCCTTTCCTTTTTATCTTTCTCCACCTAAATAAATCACTTTCTGCAAACACTGTTTTTGGGGTCCGATATTTACGAGTGCACTGCGCCATGGTCTCCTCTCTAATTCTTGAGAGAGCAAGGGGCTAAGAACCTGGAGAAACATCCTCTCAGGGGAGCTGAGGGCTCCCCTGAACCCCAAAATTATATTAATATGCATACTTTAGAGAATAGTCATTATCAAGCACTTTAAATTTTGGCTTTATGTTCTAATCTATTATAGGGCTGAAACTAGAGACGAAATTAGAAGAGGTGAATGAGGAGAAGGAAAGTGAGGAGGAGAGTGTGGGGGAAAGGAGGGAAGAGAAAGGTAAGAGGAAACATAGAAGGAGAAGGAATAGAAGAATAAATCTTAAGAGAAAATGTGTAAAATACAATACATCTTGGGAACTGTAAGTATGTCTTCATTCACTAGTTGCAGTAATTATATTGTGAGAGACTTGCTAATGTATCAACTAATAACTTTTTTTCTTAATCTTCTCTCACATTTATTTGATTATAATATTAAAAAGAAAAGAGAAGCAGATACTAGCCATTAGTTCAAATGGTTGGTAGTATAAAATATTGTGCATTGTAAATTAAGTAAAAATATATCAAATTAATCAAGATTAATGTTTGCTTCTATTCCAAGAAAGCCGTCATGCTAATCTGACAGGAATACTCCACAATGGCCAATAATTACTCAACTAAAGCATAATTAATGGCACGATATCTATTTGTGATGTCTTTCTAAAGCCAGCTTTTAGATGACAGAATTTAATCAACAACCTAGGCAAATGATTAGTCCAATCCAAATATTATATTCTATCACAAAGTCAAAGTCATAAGAAGTTTATCAAAAACAAATTCCATTCTATGTCCTAAGTTTACAAAAATTAATTCAGTTAATAATCTACGTTAATTTTTAGCAATAATAAAGGCACAATGCAGACTAGTTTTTAAACTGAAAACCCTTTTCTCTCTGGCATTTTTCTCTGCATTCTTCACTTCCAGTCACTGACAAAAATTTAGAGACTTCCTGACTTTCTCCTATGTCCTAAACACACAAATAAAAGGATTTCCACTTATCCTACACCTATATATGTCTAGTCCAAGGTTTTATCACTTATACAAATTTTGCACATGACATAGTCTTTAATTCTTCACAGCAGATATCATCTCCATGTGCTGCTGTCGGATCCCAACCCTTGTGTTTATGCTTTTGACATAATGGACACAAGTAAAGTGCCAATCTCTTGGTCTCCATGGGCAATGCTTGCCTTCTCTGACTTCTCAACTAATATAAAAGGATATTTATTGGCTCTGGTGGTTGTGATTCTGGCCAACATGTATATGGTAAGTACATTTTATCCTTTCATCTAAATAATTGAACCTAATAATTTAAAGATTAAAGTATTTTTATTGACTGACTTTAACATATTTAGGAAAAATTTTATGAATAGTTATTAACAGCTTATTTTTAGAAAACTCTGGAAATAAAAAGTATCTATCATTTACATAAGTGCATGTTTTGCATATTTGTGTTCATGAAGGTAAAAGAAGTGAATTTATTTCCTCACTTAGTATTATTTTGTAAGTTATCCTAATGTATCTATGCTTCCAGTGTTTTATTTCAATTTTTGAAATTTGGGTAGAAAAAGGAGTAAAGGATGATAAGTTATTGTCAAATTGATTGATAAGGTCATTTAATTCTCCAACAAATGTTTGTACTATAGTGTTAACTAAAATAAAAGATAAATTATTTTGTTACTAGTTTATCTGCTAGCTTATAATTCATTTCTCAATTGCATAGGTGAACAAATTAAAATTAACACTATTCTTCAGTTAATTGGAAAGAACACATTTAAAAGGGTACAATATTAAATTACTGCCTTTGATTTTTCTGAAGGTAAATCTAATGCATAAATATATTTACCTAAGTGATGGATTTAAAAGCATATATTTAATCCTATAAAAAGTATTATTTAATTTTATATTATATTTTAAATGTTTTAACATCAATTGATTTTTATCTTTATTTTGATCTTTTATATTACTAGTGACATCCAGAGAGGAGGGGGTGCTGGCAGCTTATATAGTCAAGGAGGAGTCTGTCTTTTGTGTGTCCCGGGACTCTGCCTGAGGGGCAAGAACAGGGCGGAGAAAGGGAGGAATGTCGCAAATAAAGAGCAGACCTCATGACCGCTCCACTCCGGGACTCAGATGTGATTCGTCTACACCTAGCAGGTAGAGATAAGAGCTTCAAAATGAATATGAGACTGAGGTTTCAAAAAATTCTAGATAATAAAAGTGACTGCTTCATAAAGAATGACTAAAAAGTTCTGAAGGTAAACTGGGATATTGTTTAGGAAGCAAGCACCTCTAGTGGAAAGATGGGAGCTGAACACATCGTTGTTGGGGATAGTTATTGCCAAAATAAAACTTTTTCAATTTTTTCATATGAAAATGACCCTCTTCAAGTAGAGTTACATATGCATAGCAAGTGAAATACACACATTCACATTCAGCATGCTGTTCTACAAGTCTCATTATAGCCCTTATGTGCAGCTAAACTTTTTTTATTCCTGTCATTTTCGTGGAGAGTGTATTGTTCAGTATGATTCCAAATTCCACCATTCCAGTCTAACCCAATAAGAAGTATTGTTCAAACAAAATATTTTCATATGAATTATCATTAGTAGCAATACTTTGCAAAGTATTTCATATGGCTCTTTCATAATCCATAAAAAGATCTTTCTCCCTATATTTAAGTATTTTATGCTTTCCTTAACTGAAATATACACAGCTAAAAATCCATCAGCCTTTGTCCTCTCGGACCTACACATTCTACCTGACCTTTCTCTCTGTTATAAGCAATTTTAGCTTACAGCCCTGTTTTGTATCCAGCAGGCCACAACTAGGTGACCAGCCAAAAATGCTGACTTCAAATTTAGATAGGTCATTGGAAAGAAACAAAGTCCAAGCAAATTAGAAAAGTAAAGACTTATTTATTCCGAGCTTGCTATATCAAGGGAGGTAGGCACTGTTATTTGCATTTTAGCAGAGACTTCAGAGCAGATGGAGGAATGGGAAAGCTTTACAGTGGGCAAAAGTGAAGGTTTCAGGTATGCCCTGACTGGTGGCTATTAGCATGGGAAAATGTAGTTGATCTAACTAGAAGCAGTCATTCTATGTGATTAAGATTGCATATTTGGCTTTCTTTGGTTGGTCCTAAGTTGGAATCAGGGACAAAAACTGGAAAAGCTGTTAGTTATTGATCAAGCCCTAGCCATTTTAGGTCACTTGTTATAGGGGTTAATGTTTGACTTCCTGTCATAGAGATGGCAGACTGAGTTCCTACGACTACCCACTTACAGCAGTTTGCCTTTCCTGAGCTGGTTATGTAAATGGTTTCCTGGCTTGTTATTGCAAACTGTGTATCAGATGTCTGTTTTTGTATGTGGTCTAGCCATTGTTTGTGTATTCAGTCTCTCACCTTCTACTATTCCTGTTAATCTGGTCATGTTTATTATAACCCATTTACCTTAAACCTACACTATATAGTCCATCCAAAATGTGATTCTCTTTCTCTTTTTTATCTATACACCTATTCACATATGTTGGCTCTTTAGATACAATACATACGTATATGTGGGTATGAGGGAATATATTCTCTCCCCGGGTACACAAGGGAGTGCAGTTTTGAAGGCAAGAGCTTCCCAGTGCCTTACCTCCGCACTTCTCCATTCGGGAGCCTAGAGGTCTTTCTTTAAACTTTCGAGCAGGCAGGAAAATAATCAAAGTCAATCACTCCAGCGGAAGTTTGTGGGAACTCCTTTCATAGGCCCAGAAAACTTGAATGGGGTGGGAATTCCTCCCAGGTTAAAAGTCCCCTTCTCCCACCTTGATGCGGACTCCATTGTTCTGGATCCCCTTTCACTCAATGTGAGAGTTGTTTTTCTCTCCTATCACTCAGTGTGAGAGCTGTTTTTCGCTTCTCTCTCTCTCCCTCTCATTCCTCTCTCTCTCTTATCTCTCTCTCTTTCTTCCCCCAGAATAAATTACTTTTCTATAAAGCCTTTTGGATCCAATATTGACTCTGAGGAGCTCACTGGTTGCTGGTAGGGTCCACTCCCCCATTCTTGGGCAAGTGTGAGACCCAAGAATCTCAGGCACATTTGATCAGGGAAGGAATAGGGCCGTCATCCCTCTGGTATCCTCCTCTTCTGTAATAGGTGTATATATATACCTGTCACCGAAGGGGAGGAATATATATGTGTGTGTGTGTGTGTGTGTGTGTGTGTGCATACACACACATATATGTGTATACTATAATAGGTGATATAGGTGTTGTAGTTGCAGATTGAAAGTAAATGAAAAGTAAATAAAACATAATACCTCTCCATAAAATCTTACAATCTAGTAAAAGTTAAATTAAACAAATATGTAATAAATACTTATTTTATGTCTGGCTTCATGAAAGGCACAGTGAACATATTGGAAATTGAGAGAGATATAACCTCTAATTTTTCTGAAATTGCTATCAAGAAGGATGATGGATGATTAAGCATGCAATATAAAATGTAGTGCAAAATATTAAATGAAGGAAATACAGGAGCACATAGCAGGAGTGTATTTAGTCAATTAATAAAAGCATATTGCTATGTAACAAATCCTTCCACAACTCCATAAACAACATTCACACATTCTCATAAATGGGAGGGTGGCTAGAGCAATTCTGCTTTGACTGTGGTATCTAAGGGCAGCCATTTAATGTTGTAAATCTCCAAGGAGGATGTATCTCATCCTCCTTGGGCCATCTTCCATGGGCCATCAGACTGGCCTTGGTGTGTTCTATTTAAAGTGATGTCCAGAAGACAGGAGGAAAAGAAGGCTGAGGTTTGAAACAGGCACATTATCTTTTCTACTTTATATTTCATTGGCCAAAAAAATGCCATGTGACTTAGCATTCTCTCCCACCAAAAAACAAAAGGGACAGGAAAAATGACCCACCCTTTTTGTGAAAGAACTGCACAATAATAATACATTATGTATTAGTCTATTATTCATATTGCTATGAAGAAATACCCGAGACTGGGTAATTTATAAAGAGAAAGAGGTTTAATGGATTCACAGTTCCACATGGCTAAAGGTGCCTCACAATCATGGCAGAAGGTGAAGGAGGAGCAAAGGCACATTTTACATAGTGGCAGACAAGAGAGCATGTGCAAGGGAACAGCCCTTTAAAAATCTATCAGATCTTGTGAGACTTACTATCACAAGAGCAGAATGGGGAAAACCTGCCCCGATGATTCCACTACCTCCCACTAGGTCCCTCCCACAACACACGGGAATTATGGCAGCTATAATTCAAGATGATTTCTGGGTGGAGACACAGCCAAACCATATTATCTCACACCGGCCCCCTCCCAAATCTCATGTCCTCACATTTCAAAACCAATCATGACTTCCTAACAGTCCCCCAAAGTCTTAACTCATTTCAGCATTAACTCAAAAGTTCACAGTCTAAAGTTTCATCTGAGACAAGCCAAGTCCATTCTGCCAATGATCTTGTAAAATCAAATGCAAGTTAGTAATTTCTAGATACAATGGGGGTGCGGGCATTGTGTAAATATAGCCATTACAAATGGGAGAAATGGACCAAAACAAAGGGGCTACAGACTCCATGCAAGTCCAAAATCCAGTGGGGCATTCAAATCTCAAAACTCCAATCTGATCTCCTTTGACTGTATGTCTCATATCCAGGTCATACTGATGCAAGAGGTGGGCTCCCTTGGCCTTGGGCAGCTCCATCCCTGTGACTTTTCAGGGTTTAGCCTCCCTGCCCCGTGGCTGCTGTCGTGGGCTGGCATTCTGTATCTGTGGTTTTTCCAGACATGTAGTGCAAGTTATTGGTGGATCTACCATTCTGGGGTTTGAAAGATGGTGGCCTTCTTCTCACAGTTCCCATTGGCAATGCCCCAGTAAAGAGTCTACATGAGGGGTTCCAACCCTACAGTTTACTTCCAGACGGCTATAGCAGATGTTCTCCGTGAGGGCTCACCCCCTGCAGCACAACCTCTGCCTGAATATCCAGGCATTTCCATACATCCTTTGAAATCTAGACAGCAGTTCTCAAACCTCAGTTACTGACTTCTGTGCACCCACAAGCCCAACACCACACGTACGGCACCAAGGCTTGGGGCTTGTACCTTCTGAAGCCATGGCTGTAAGTTGAATGTTGGCCCCTTTTATCCATGGCTGGGATGCAGGGCATCAAGTCCCAAGACTACACGAAGCAGCAAGGCCTTGGGCCTTGCCCATGAAACCATTTTTTCCTCCTAAGCCTCATGGCTTGTGATAAGAGGTCCTGCCGTGAAGACCTCTGATATGCCCTGGAGACATTTACCCCATTGTCTTGGTGATTAACATTTGGCTTCTTGTTACTTATGCAAATTTCTGCAGCCAGCTTAAATTTATCCTTAGAAAATAGGTTTTTCTTTTCATTACAAATTGTCCAAACTTTTATGCTCTGTTTCACTTTTAAACATAAGTTCCAATTTGAAAACATATCTTTGTGAATGAATAAAACTAATGCTTTTAAGAGCACCCAAGTCATATCTTGAATGCTTAGCTGCTTAGAAATTCCATCTGCCAGATGCCCTAAATCATCTCTATCAACTTTAAAGTTCCAAAGATCTCTAGGGTAGGGGCAAAATGCCTGCAGTGTCTTTGCTAAAGCATAGCAAGAATCTTATTTGCTCTAGTTCCCATAAATTTCTCATCTCCACTGAGACCGCCTCAGCCTGGAATTTTTGATCAAAAATATTTAACAAGTCTCTAAGAAGTTCCAAACTTTCCCACATCTTCCTGTCTTCTTCTGACTCCTACAAATTGTTCCAACTTCTGCCTGTTATCCAGTTCCAAAGTCCCTTCTACATTTTTCGGTATCTTAATAGCAGTGCCCCACTCCCAGTACCAACTTACTGTATTAGTCCATTTTCATACTGCTATGAAGAGATACCTGAGACTGGGTAATTTATAAAGCAAAAGAGGTTTAGTGCACAGTTCTACATGGCTAAGGAGGCTTCACAATCATGGTGGCAGGCAAAGGACTAGCAAAGGCATTTGGCTAGTCACGTCTTACATGGCAGCAGGCAAGATAGCATGTGCAGGGGAACTGTCCTAAATGAAACCATCAGATCCTGTGAGACATACTGACTATCAGGGGAACAGCATGGAAAAAACCCATCCCCTTGATTTAATTCCCTCCCACCAAGTCCCTCCTATGACACATGGGGATTATGGGAGACACAATTAAAGATGAGATTTGGGTGGGAACATAGCCAAACCATATACATGCAACAGTGTAGTGAGTCAGTCTACTGCAAATGGCATGGTAAGAGTAAGCTACCCAAAGACCTACCATGTCATGGACAAAATAAGACTAAATATTTTTTCTCTCCCATACAGTTGACAGACTAAACCTTCACTTCATGGATATGTGTGCCAAACAGAAAACAATACTGGCCAGTCACAGTGGCTTACACCTGTAATCCCAGTACTTTGGGAGGCCAAGCCAGGTGGGTCATTTGAGGTTAGGAGTTTGAGACTAGCTTGGCCAACATGGTGAAACTCCACCTTTACTAAAAATACAAAAACAAAACAAACCCCAAAAAAAGCAATAATTAGCTGGGCAGTAGTGGCACATGCCTGTATTCATAGCTACTCAGGAGGCTGGGGCAGGAGAATCACCTGAGCCTGGGAAGTGGAGGCTGTGGTAAGCTGAGATCAGGCCACTGCACTCCAGTCTACATGACAGAGTGAGGCCCTATCGAGAGAGAGAGAGAGGAAAAGAGAAGAGGAAAAGAAGAGAAAAAAAAAAGAAATGAAAAGAAGAGAAAAAAAAGAAATGAAAAGAAAGGAAAAGAAAATAAAAGAAAAAAAGACAAGACAAGACAACTTCTCAGTCTCTAGATATTTAGAGAACAGAACTAAAAACAGAAAACAGAACAAAACTGACAATGTGAGAAAACTGACATAGGAAGCAAGGTGAAAATAAGTGACTAGTCAGGATTTTGGGAAGATTTCCCTTTGTCAAATTAGGAAGATAGAGAATACCACTGAAGAATGCATGCAGGAAAGTAATGATCAAGTGTGCTTTGTGACGTGATCACTGTGACATAGTGTTGAAGAACACCATGGGAGGAGCAAAGCCTCCAGAAAGTGAATCAAGAGTGATCCAATTAATAATTTGCATTTTAGCCATCCCTTCTCCCTTTCTAGTCATCCAATTAGAACCTTGTATAAATTTACTAAGAAAATATTATTTAAGGAAATGATATGAGTATCACATAATTATTAAACCCAGAGGACAATAGATATGAATAAACAATTACATATTTTCTGCCATGTCAGGATTTTTAAATTTTCATTTCCCTTTTCCCCTTCCTTCTTCTTGCCTATTCTATGAGTATCCTATATTTTAAAAATAAATCTTTATTCGGTATATCTTCTCTCTGAAATCTAGAGGGGCATCACTTTCTATAAGACAAAGGGTCAAGATCATCATTGTTTGATGCACTTAAATAAATGTATTAGTCAAAATGACAATTTCATTGGCAATCAATAAAGACAGAAAAAAATTGGCTAAAGCAAGTGGTAAGTTCAGAAAAGCAGTCTAGTTAAACAATTGCTCACCTAACTGAACAAGATTAATAGTGATTGATTCCAAGTACACCTCACAGAGCATATTTGTCTAACCATTTACACATTTCTATCTTCTTTCCACCTTTCCCATTTTCTCAGTGTCAGTTTTACCGATACCTACAGATTTACTTAGCTAATTATAGTCTCACTTTGTCGGTAAGAACTGAGTTCTAAATATACTAATTTCACTGATTTATCTGTATTGATGAGTTTTATACTTTATAAGAAAAATAATATTTAATGCTTGCTTGTGTTAGAAATGTTATAATTCTATAAATTCTCCATGCATACCTGATTGAAATTTCTAGATGAAAATAAGCAAGATTCTTTCTCACCATCTCTTCATATCCCAATCCAACTCACTTGTATGCACACCTAAAAAGCCAACTTTTCTAATAATGTTTTTCTGATCTTTACCATCCTGTCCTTTTCATTTTTTATTTCATTTTATTTTCATTTATTTCTTATGTTTTTGTTGTAGTTTTTATTTATATAATTTTTAATGTATTCAACATGAGCCAGATATTAAGCATTGCCAAATACCTGGGTATTACATGAGGCTAGGCGTGAAAAGACAATGATTTTGTGACTGCCGTCCTAGGAGATTTAAAATCTAATGAAAAATCTCAAAATCTGTGATGATTGTTAAAATAATGCAGTACTATGTGATTGTCAGAAATAAATAAAGTAAGCATTACAGAGGGACAATAAATGGCCCCAACTAATGAGAGAGTAAGAGCTTTAACTTGGAGGTTTAAGGCTAGTGACTTTTAAATTTATTGAGTAAGCCTGCTTGACCTACTCCATAATGAAAGAGGCTAACTGAGGCAGAGAAAATTACACAGATGGTAAATCACTGAATTCGAGAAAAAATAAACACATCAAAAATGGTCAGAATTAGGTATAGGCTGAAATACAAAATGATGAAGTTTGCATTTGGCACTAAAAGTTGTCATGTCCCATTACAATTTTTTTACAAAAATCTGGTAAGGTACTTAATAAAAGAAACCAGTTGTTGCTCCCAAAATAAGTAAGATACATATGTGTGCATGTACTTGTGTGTGTGTACCTGTATTTATGGCCTCATGAGGAGTTTCCTATGATCAGCTGACAGAGGCAAAGAAACTTGGTCCTGTTATGCAGATGGTTTTAAATGATGTGCAGAAACACCTGACAGTGAATACCTGCAGCATTACAGCCCTTTTCTGGAACATTCCTGAAGGACAATAGTGAAAGAACATTTTCCCAGTGGGCAGAACTTTGAAGAGTGTCCCCTGAAACTCATTTTGCTTGGAAGGAGAAATAACCAAAGGTGCAATTATACATCATTGATGAGCGTTAGCCAATGTTCAGTTGGATGGTCAGAGAGCTGAAAAGAGTGTGATTAAAAAATTAGTGATAGGGAAGTCTGGAGAAGAGGTATGTCCTCTGTGAATGTCAAAAATGGTTAAAAACTTTTTGTCTTATGTGATTACTGACCAAAGGGTCATCTTAGCAGAGGAAAGTCTTGATAGTCAAGTGTATAGGATGACCCGTTCGGTGGATATCAGCCAGTCTCTTTCCTTAACCACCTCTTTCATTTTCCTGTGGATTCATGAACAAAGTGGCCACAATGGCAGGGATGCAGGTTATGCATGGGCTTAGCAACATGACTTCTACTTACTGAGACTGACCTGGCTCCAACAGCTGTTAAGACTCCAGTCTGCCTATAGCAGAGACCAGTACTGAAACCCCAGTTTGGCAACATTCACTGGGTATGATGCTAGGTATCAGCCAGCTATCTTGTGTCAACTATCCTTAAAACAACCAAAAATACACTAATTTTTTTTCCCAGAAGAGGATGCAAAGTCCTTGGGTGGTGTTTGGTATTTCATTATTGAATACTATGATGTAAAGTTAATAATACATGAACATTATGATATCAAGTCAATACATCCTATATTACATGGTAAAGAAATAAGAGAAGGAAGGAAACATATTTGTTTCCTTCACACACAAATATATATTTATAATAAAATAAGGAAGAAATAATTATGACAGTTACAATTCTAATTTCTATAACTGATCACGTGGTCATAGCTTGTATTTATAACTACTTTCTTCCACTACTCATTCTTTATTCGCTTAGCCTTCCGCAAGTACTTCAACTGGTAATGATTCTTTACTGGTTAGGTAAATAAAGCCAGATGAATGGAACGTCAGAAGTTCTGCCTGACTTGGGCTGTAGTTCTCCACTGGCTTTAATCACAGGGCATGGTAACACTAAGAGATGACCTAAGGAATCTCCTGTATGCCTAAAACACTCTTCCTTATCTCTATTGTGAGTATCCATCCACATTTTTCTTGGTAGTCAAGATCAATTACTGCAGCCAAAACAGTAACCCTCTTCTTTCCCTTGCCTATTGACTCAGAGACATGAGGAGACCAAAGCAGCAGAGCAACAGTTTTAACCTGAGTTGTACAGAATCATTGTTGTGTTCCCTAGTGAAAGCATTCGTTCCTTTGGAACTAAGACCTGTAAGCCAGTAGATAATAAGGTCCTGGAAACTGAAAGCAAACATTTTGATAGTGGATCAGTAGGGAAGAGTAACTAGTACCACTCTGATTTCTACTCCTTTATTTCTTGACCCACGAATCCTGGCTCTGGAAGAAAAAGACCCGTATATTGGAAGCTGATTCAGAGCATATAAAGCCTCCTGGAGGACATTGCTCCAGTCCTTCAAAGTATTGTTAATTAGCTGGTGCTGTAACTGAGTCTTTAAAAGACCATTCTGTGCTTCTATTAAGCCAGCCGCTTCAGAATGTCCTGATAAGACCAGAGAATTCCATGAATATGGCTTTGCCATACTTCATTTACTTTGACATAACTTTCTTGATCAGAAGTAATGCTGTGTAGATTACTGTATATAGGAATTTAATAAATCCATAGATGGTAGTTTTGGCAGAAGCATTGTATGCAGGAAAGGCAATTCTAATAGAGAGATCCTATTCCAGTAAGCAGTTACAAATACCAGTTCTGACCACGTGACCAGTTATAGAAACTAGAATTGTAATGTCATGAGTATTTCTTCCTTATTTTGTTATAAATATATATTTGTGTTAAAAACAAATGTATTTTCTCCCTTCTCTTATTCCTTCATCTTGTAATATAGAATCTATTGACTTTATACCATAGTGTTCATGTATTGTTAACTTTAAATCATAATATTGAATAATGAAATACCAAAGAGAGAAGTCAACACCACCCAAGGACTTTGCATACTCTTCTGGGGAAAAGTTTTGGTTGTTTGCAGGATAATCATATCATGGTAGGTGGAATTATGATCTTATTTTATTTATTTGAATATTAAGTATGTTTTAATGGGATATATAGAGAGAAAGATGAAAGATAGATAGATAGATACATACATACATACATAGATACATAGATAGATGAATACCAAGTTGACAAGGGTGGAATTGTGATAGTTGATTTTGTGTCAGCTTGGCTAGGCAATGCTACCCTCATATTTGGTCAAACACTTTCTATATGCTCCTGAGAAGGCATTTTTGGATGAAATTAACATTTAAACCAATAGATCTTAAATAAAGCAGATTACTCTCCAGAATGTGGATGGGCCTCAACTAATTAATTAAAGTCCTTAATAAAAAAATACTGACCTCTCTGGAAGAAGATGAAATTCCACCAGAAGACGTTTTTCAATTTAAATTGCAACTCTTCCCTGATTCCTACCTCTGCCAGGCTACTCTTTAGATTTTTGTCTTGCCAGCCGCACAGTTTTGTAAGCCAATTTCTTAAGATAAATTTCTCTCAGATGGATAAATACGGAGATTGAAGGACCTATCTATCTATCTGTTTGTTTCTCTGGAGCACATCAACTAACAGAGTAAGACATAGGCTCTGAGTCACTGCGATTGAGGGAGGAAACTTTTTAATCGCAGTAAGTGCTTCAAAGGCTCAGGCCCCAAATGTTTCTCTAGTCAGGGTAGACAAGTTTATGCTGCAGCAATAAACAACCCTGAAATCTCTGTTGCTTTAAACAACATAAGCACATTTCTTACTTTTATAAAGTATACTTCCCAGATGACTGGGAGCTCTGCTAGATTCTGTCATTATCTTCCTTATTCTAGGTCCCAGGTAGACAAAGCAACAATGCAAGCATTTGCTGGGATGTTACCAGTGACAGTAGCAGAGATAAGAGAGACTGTAGTGAATGTTTTGTCTCTCAAACCATCCTCCTTACCAGATTTCTTTACAAACCTCATTGGCTAAAGCAAATCATACAATCAAGTCTGAATTCACAGAGCCGGGAAATTTGTCTTCAGGAAGAGAAAACACTGCGAAAGAGCAATTCCATCTATACCAAACACACATGTTTTAATGCATTCATATCATGAAAATATTACCTCTGTAGCCGGGGGGAATACAATTATATAAAGCCAGTCAAAACTAGTGAGAGGGCACTCAGTTTAGAAAACTACTGCAGTAATTCAGACAAGAAATGCTTATTGATAAACTGGTAGTAAAAGCAGAAAAAAATGAGAAAATAAGAAAAGAATAAACAAAGCCTTTTGACCAATTGGTTATGGGTTATATAAGAGTTATATTGGTTATGGATTATATAAGAATGGTTCAATGAAAACACCCAGGACTTTAGTTTGGGTAACTGAATAGGGTTACCCAAACTGAATAAATTTTTAGGGTATTTTTTTGTTGTTGCTGTTGTTGTTATTGTTTTTTGCACAGCATAATCCAGTGAAAGTTGACTAATACGAATGTGAATGGCCCCATTCACTCAGATAAATCACATAGGAAAGATAAAATATTTTGATTGACATATATTAAGTTAAATCACTGCCATTTTGCATTTGAGAAATTATAAAGCGCTCAAGAATTATTATGCAGCTCAATTTTCATGGAGCTATAGTTTTGGGAATATCAAAGATCCTTAGCAGTTTGGTTTGTGAAAACTGTCCAAAGAAGGAAGAGAAGGGAAAAGAAAGATCTTGATACTTAAAGTTCCCTAATCAGAAGAGAAGCAGATGAGGGGGAAAAGCAAAAGAGGAAAACAAGACAGCAACAAAATGAGAATTAATAGACAAGAGGTAGAAAGAAATCCAGGATACAATGAATTCAGCATCAAGCCAATGAAAGAGAAAATGCATTTCAAGAAATGAGAGAGGAGGAAAGCTCCATTTATTAAGGAGGAAAAGAGCTAAAAACTTAATTTTAATTACAAATTACTACTTTAGGATCATTCTTCCTCTATACCTACAGCATAGCCCTGGCTTTGACCAAAATTTCGTAGCAAGCTTGAATGTTGTTGAGCTGTATCTTCTACCTGGCTATAGACCAGATTCTTAAACTAGAAACTTCACTGCTATTATGAAAATTTTGTGTGCGTTTGATATATATGACTAGACTCTCTGGGTATGTGTTGACATGCCATAGAGAAGAAACCATCTGTCCTCGAGAAAGACAAGATTGACAAATTGATGAATATATATGTGTGTATATATTTGTGTGTGTGTGTGTATTCTATAGATGTATTTTGCAGCACTCACAGAGGAGAACTCTACAGAGTTATATACCTAGTTGGATGAATATAACAAGAAGGTACTTTTTTACATATTCTTGGTCAAAACCATGTGAGAAGGAGTAAAAATACCTGTGTATAGTGCTCTCTGGGGATGGAAAGATGTTATCTGTTTCTATTTAAAAGTTATAGTTTCATCATTTATGAAGTGAACTCACATTTAACAGAACAAACTGATTCCCATGGCATCCATAAATATAACATTATATGAAACTGTCATTTACTTCAAGTTAAAATGATTTCAAGGGTGTGTACTTATTTCTAAATTTATTGAGTTGTATATATTAAAAGTAGATAAAGATGTTTGGGATGATAAAGAGGGACATGGAATACTCTTTACTTATTTCATTTTTCCTATAACTCTAAAACTATTCAAACTAAAGTCTATTAGTTAAAAATATAAAATAAAATGAAGACACACACACATAGCAATTATAGGGGCCATAAAAACTAAGTGGTATCTGAATATTATATATGCCACATAGGCCAATTTTTATCCTTTTTTTGGTTACATTTTATCTAACTTATAAATCTCAGAATACTTACCATTTATACATATGCTGTCGTTGTTTTCTGTAATGTAACATCAAAATTATATTTATGTGAGTTTACTGACTTCTCTGTAATTTATATATTGCAATGTGATTTTCTATAAGTAGAGGACAAATAGGATAGTTCAGAGAGGGTTTCCATTTACATATGTTAGCTTTCCAACACACTGATGTAGAAAACTCACTGTGTTCTAGTTGATACCTGCTATCTTAGTGACATAAGGGAACGAACCAATTTCTGCAGTTACAAGAAAAAAAGAAATAAAGAATAAAATATATTCACATGGAAACGTAAAACAAAACAAAAACTCAAACTTTCTTTCACTGATTTTGCATCAGTACCAAATTGCAAGAACGAACTTGCTGCATATGTGGAGAATATTTATCTTTCAATGCTTCTTGCTGTATTAGATAAAATATGAGAGAAGAAATAAGAATAAAGGAAACTACATAATAATGCTAATGGCTTCTTCTGTGATCTTGGGCAAGTCACTTAACCTCCTGGTGACTCAGCTGTTCCATCTGTAAAACTGAATGGTAATTAGCTCATTCATTCTCTACTCAATAGGTTTTCATTTGTATAAGCCTTGTTTGGCATCAAGGACATTTCTTCAAGGCTTCCTTCTTTTCATAGCTTGATGTCTATTTTTCACATTTAAATAATGATTAATGTGATTACTCTAACAAAACGTGAAAGAAAAAGCATAAGTCGTCTACTTCTGTGTACGGCAGGTGATAGTTAAGCTATAGTCGTATCTACCTTATATATTTCATATTTTCCTTTGTATAAAAGATAATAAATGAAAGGCAAGAGCCTAAAAACAAGAACAAACTACATATAATCAGGTGTCACCCATTAGTTATATTGTTTGTATTTTATTTGAATTCAGCCCCTGAAATATTTACACTCTCTGAAATCAGAATCAAAACCATCAATGAAGATGACACCATCTGTTGTGCATACCTATTTTTATTGAATCTTTTCTCAGTGTTGACTCATGAGGTCAACTACTTACCTCACTCATATCCTTCGGAAAAATGCAAACAGATGTTCCAGTTCTCTCTCGCCTATCATCAGCTGTAACTAATGATGGTAAAGTTCAAGTTGGTGAATCTTCCCTGACCTGCATTATATCTCCCAAATGACTTTGAGTCTCACTAGCTCCTTGACACCACTTTTATCATTCAGTAAACACATTGATTACTTGACAAAGAAGATTTCAGCTAAATTGAACATTTTAAAGATTGATTTAGGTATCATCTCACTATGGGAAGAGCTAATACAATTTTAAGCACATTTATTTTTCTCACATCCAGGATACTGACCTACAAATATACTTTAAAGCCGTTGCATAAAAATATTCAATGATTTTTACAACCCTAAATCTACAATTATATTACAATTAATATTCATGATTGCTAACTCTAGAAATATGTAAAAGCAGGAGAGGAATGTATTGTTTAGATTTAATGCATAATTACAGTCTTAGATAATTGTGGTTACTGATGTGACTAAGTGACATAATGAAGTGTTTTCACTAGAATATAATTTAAAAGGAGAAATTGAAGATTAATACGAAGGATGGAAATATTTCAAGCCATATGGAAATTACCATTGCCCAAATCCATTAGAAGTTGAGAAACTTTCTTGTTGGATTAATAAAATACCATCATGATACACATTCCCATTGTTTTTAAATTGACATATGTATGCATTTTTATTATTAAATACTTATAAAATTCCACAAGAAGAATGATACTATTGCTTTTAATGTGTCTTGTATTGTGTCAAAACATGAGCTGTACAAAGCCTTCTAACCCAAGCTTGAGTATGTTGCTACAGTTTTCTACATTTCCACAGGAGACAGTGTTGACAAACCTTTGGCCACATGACAAAAGTATCCTCTTCTCCAGGCCTCATAATATTTTCTTTATTGTTCTTAAAGCCTTACCAAGTATTCTTGAGGTTTTATTAGCTTTTACTGTCACTCTCCTTAATGAAGGTCCATGCAGCTTTGACCGTCTGCTTTATTCCCCAATCTATGTCATATGTCCAAGATGTTACAGAAGAACCTCATTTCAAATACTGGATTCTATTCTGTTTTTCTATTTCTGCACAGCAAACTACAAAATCTGGCTTTAAATAACAACTTTTAAAATTGTTTCTCATTAGTTTAAAGGGCAGCTATTTGGATCGATCTTGGCTGGTTAATCCCTCATTGTGTGACATCACATGAGAGAAAACTCTGTGGTCTCCATTTAGCTGATGGGCTCAGTTGCAAGACACATAATGCCTTCACTATCATGCCTAGTGGCTTGGAGAGGTTAGATGGAAGACTGGATTCATCTGTAATTGTCAGAAGCACTTCCATGAGGACAGCATGCACAGAGTGGTTGGATTTCTTACGTGTGGGCTCAAGGATCCAAAGAAAAGGTTATAAACGGTCTATGGCTATTCCCTATGACTACAGTCATAGAAGCAGTCAATTCTGTAATAGTAAACAGCTATTTAGCTAACCCATAGGGAAGTGAGACAACAAAATTGAATTAGTTGGAACTGCAGTCAGTTGTAAAGAGAAAATCAATCAATCGATCTCTGTCACATTGAAAGCAGAGGTAGAATGATTCCAAAGAAATGAGTGTTACTCCAAGAACAGTAATAATTATCAACAGTTTCTCCTATTAATTATTATAGTACCATAAAAGTACCATTTAAAAGCAGTTAGTTCTACCTTAATGTCAGGAGAAGCTAACTTTCATCAAAAGTTTATTACTCAGGCTTCCATTCAGGGGCAGTGTGAGTGACACATCTTCATTAGCGTAACTGGTGGAACTGGAGCAGGTTGTTGGGGCATCCCAAAAGGTGCTCACTATTCCCTGATTGGATGTGTTTTTTCCAGGTCCCTGGGCTCTCACCCAGGAGTGGGTAGGAGACCCTGGTGGCGGTGATATTGTTCAAGTAAATATCAGATGCAAATGATTTATTAGGCAGAGAGAGAGAGAGAGAGAGAGAGAGAGAGAAGTAGGGAGAGAGAGAAAGAGGAAGCTCCCACGCTGTCGTAGGAGGGGATCCAGAGATGCAGTCTGCACAGTCAAGGGGCAGGGGGACTTTTAATCTGGGAGTTACTCCACCCCGTTCAAGTTCTTGTCCATGAGAGGAGTTCATTCAAATTTCTGCTGAGGTGATTGATTTTTGACTTTGATTCCAAATTGGCTGCCCAGCCCACAGTCCTCCCAGAGCTTTTCACAGGCTTTCTAAACAAAGGAAGCTCACCTGGGCAGTCTACCTTTCCTGTGTGTGAAATTTAGACAAAGAACTCTAGTCCTTGGATGGGAAGGTAGATGGAAGTATGGTGCTGGGAAGTTCTTGCCTTTGAAACCACACCCCTTGTGGACCCAAGAAGAGAAGTTAACAAAGTCCCACATTAGGACAAATTCAAAGAGGGTTTAACAAGAGGATTATTTACAAACATGTTGTTTGAGGTGCCCAGAAATCAGAAGGGGAAATAATCTAGGAATAATGAGTGAAGTTGCAACTACTTTTAGTATCAGAAGTAACAAGGGGAGAGTGGCTTCAAGAACCTGAGAACTGTAGAGACACCTTCAGTGGTTTTGTGCCCTGTATTTGAGGCATACGGCTAGCTCAGATTCCTTATATACAGAGAACCATGGGAAAATAAAATACAACTTAATTTCCATTTGATTCCCTGGTAGGAACTTCTATTGGCCAAATCAACTGGAAGCCAGAAAATAAAGTTGTAACTAACCTATTTGGTCTAATCATGAGAAAAACTTCAGACAAATCCCAATTGAGGGACATTCTATGAAACAACTTACCACTACTTTTCAAAACCATTAAGGGTGTCAAAATCAATGAAAGTGAGAAACTTATCACAGCCAAGAAGAGCCTAAGGTCACATGGTGACTAATTATAATGTGATATTCTGGATTCAATCTCAGTAAAGGATATGAGGTAACAACTGAGGAAATATGTATAAAGTTCAGGTAATAGTTAATTACAACGTGTCAATGTAATTTTGCTAATTATAAAATATATACCATAGTAATGAAAGATGTTAGTAAGAGGGAAAGTATGTGGCTATGCAGGAACTTCAAGTACTATTGTCGCCATTTTCTGTGAATCTAAAATTGTTCTAAAATAAAAGTTTACTAAACACATTATTACAAGTTTTGTTTTTAGTGTTTTTCATGTTATCATGACCCAGCTTTGAATGAAATACACCTCTCATTCCATTTGTAAGTATCAAACCACTTTGAAGGATAAAGTGTACCTCAAACTTTAAATGACTTGGGAAAACCAGTTGGTTGAGGTAGTTTTTGTTCTATTCCCAGCACCTAACACAGTGCCAGGAGCATTGTTGGAATTCAAATTTTAAAAAAATCCTTTAAGTATGGAATAAATTTATGGTTTAAAATATGTCATTTTGAAAAGAGATATAACTTTCTTGATATTCAAGAATAAAAAGTTTATAATGTAAGACAATTTGCTTAGTAATTCAATAGCAATGATAAAAAATATTTACAGAAGTGACTCTACCTAAAAATATATACATATACATAAAATATAACATGAAAAATCCAACAAATGAATCAGTTTTAATAGTATATGCAAATATTAATATGTGGGATGCAATATAGAAATTGCTTGATATTAGTTCACATTGACAAAATGTATCACTGTGTGTTTGTAGGTTGATAATGTAACAACTAACTGCACTTTGCTGACTAGTCCTGAAACTTGATAGACATCAGATAAATTTACACTACAAAGCATAGATAAACACTTTGCTGCATTAAAAATATAATGACTGTAATGATTATTGCAATAATACTACATAACATCAGTTTTCATCTCTCTGAATCTTAAAGTAACTATAAGAAACTATGGAAAATAAACATTTCAAAAATTATAAAGAAAGACAATACATGTTAAGAAATTACATCTCAAAACAATCTGTTACCTCTGTATTTTATTGTGATATTCATTGTTTGAGTTCTCTTGCTTTTATTGCAACATTAGAATTGTTTAACAAGTATCCTGGGAATAAGAGAGTATTCCTCAGCAGTCACACACAGTCTTCTCTGCTGCATACATAGTAGTGCTTCTGCATCTCCCAGACTGACCTAGCATTAACCAAATTGGATGTCAAGTATGTCAACATGCTCTAACTGCCAGTGACATTGTCACTTGGGCTCCTGAAATGAAAGACAAAACACCCTGAAAAGAACAGAATACAGTATTTGAAGAAGCAGGCGAAATGCAAATGATTTGTCTTTTATTTTTGGATTTAATATATTCTGATACTTTAGTGCTTTAGCATATTGAAACAACTGCCATAAGCTTCCTATCAAACATGTAATTAGAGGCAATTATTTATTCACATACCAAAAGAAGTCCAAAGAGCAGTATAATTAAAACTGTGACTGGAAACCTGTGGTTGTCAGTTCCTTTTAGACCCTGTTTTATAAAAGATACCTGCCCCTTGCTAGCAACAAACTAAATTTTGGGTATCATCACAGAAATTACTATTTTTTGTATTGACAATTTTTTAATAGTGTTAAAACTTATAAAACATGATAACAGGTATAACTATTATCTATTTATTTTTTAGTTGAAACATATTCAAGTTTGCCTGTGGAGTGAAATTTAGTGTAGCCATGTTATTACCATAAAATAAAAGTATTTTTAAAAGGTTAACTCTTTCCATAATATGAATACTCTTTCTTCATAAACTGATTAATGGTCTCATTTAAATTAGACTTCACTCTCTTGTTCCTGAGCTATTGTTTAATAATACTGAATGAAGAAATTCACTGGCCTTAATCCATTCTTCAAGACTCAGCTGAATGTATATCCACTTCAGTAAGCTTGTCTGGATTTCTTCAGTTTGAAATAGCATTGCACTTATAAATTTATTAATGTTTCTTGATGATATCACAAAGTTAGCATTGCTCATTTAAGTTTTTCCATTAAATTGTGTCCTCTTTTGAAGATAAAAACATATAATAAAGTGAAATAAATTAATGAATACATGTGACAACTATTGTTGGTGACTTTTCAGTATCTATTGTCCACTTTCCTTAGTCATAGAAGTCTAAACTTTTAACCTAGCACACTCTTGCCTAGATATTTAAAAATACTATGTTTTCCAACATTTTTTGCAGACCAGTGTGATTATGCATTACTATTTCAATTATGAAATATTGAAATATTTAAAAAGTGATGTAAAGGGCCTTCAGGCAATCTATATAAGAGAAAATTAATCTTCCTTTCTTCTTCCTAAGATGTCTGTAGTAATTATTGTAGTTTTAGCAGTCATTTTGAATAAGGATGTATAATTCAGGATCCCAGAGCAGCAAGATAGAGCTAGAATCCCTGAAGATACTAGCAAGATTCTATAATGTCCAAGATTTAACTCCGAATTAATTTTTTGAGATAAGCTCATATCTTGTTTTAGCCATACTTATTCTGTGTGTGTGTGTGTGTGTGTTTCTTATATGTAATCAGACCTGATCCTATTAGAGAAAGATAAGGAATGACAGAATTTATTTAGCATTTGAGCCTAACAAATTGTACAACCACTCAGTATGTTCTTCTGTATAATTTTTATTGTTATATGTGTTAAAACTTATATTTGTAAACTACAGTGAGACATTTAGCTACGAGTAACTCTCTAAAAGAGAATTCTCAGCCTACATTATGAGTCATGTAAATGTGTTCTAATTAGTTGTACCAAGTATCACATGTAATTTGCTTCTCATTATACTATTTCTTGAGTGTGAAAATAAAGTCAGCATGCATAGACTTTCCCTCTTATTTTCCTGTGGGCATTTAGTATTACACATATTTCTTTGTTTAGTGTATAGTGCATATGGGCATCATCATAGTTATCATTGGTTATTTTAAGGATATGAATGAGACTCATTGCTTAAATTTATTCAGTTTATATTGTTCAAATAAAAGCATTTTTATTGTAATACAGTGACCAAGTACTTTAAGCTATAAAATATGCAACAGGGAAATATTTATATTTTATCTATATCTGTATATCATATTTGTATTTAGATCTAGATATACACAGACAGAAATAGGTATGCCTGCTTGAAGAAGCAACTTGGGTAAACTTGCTCTGTCCTAAAGAACTTTAAGAAATGAAATAATGCATTGTACAACAGGTAGTACAGAATTATGATCACTGAGAATAGGAAAAAACTATGTGAGTCCTATATTCACCCACAAATTTCTACATAGAGGCACTATGACAATACGGAAGAAATAGCAGATGAATACTTTAATGCATTTATTATAAATACATTTAAGAATTTAAAGGAAAAGATATATGTAAGGCAGAAGTAAATGTAATATAATATATAGAACCATAGAGAAACTCTAGAGCAAATAAGAGAATTTTAAAAATTTATAATGGGATATAAAGCAAATTAGACTCTGCTGAAGGAAAGAAACTATTCATCTCTCCCACTAAATTACCATTCCTGAAAAAAAATCTTATATATGTATATTACGTCTATTTGTAGACAATTTTGTTCCATTGATCCATATGTCCATACTTATGCTAATACTACACTGCTTTAATTACTGTAGCTTAACTGTATATTTTGAACAAGGTACTGTAAATTCTCCTATTTCATTCAAAATTATTTTAAGTCTTTTTACACACTTTTATAATCAGCTTGTGAATAACCAAAATATCCTGCTAGAATTTTAATGAACATTATATTAATTTCTATATCTTGAAAAAAATTAACACTGTATCAACATTGTCTTCTAAAACACATACATAATTTTAGATATTAATCACTATCATCAATGTTTTTTATTGTCAGTGTTTCACTGTACCAGTGTTGTGCACGGTTTGTTCAATTTATTCTTTTCTGATGATATTGTAAATGACATGTGATATTTTATTTTTTATTTACTCATTGGAAATACATAGCTGTATAATTGATGCTTGCATACAGACCTTGCTAAATTCACTTATTAGTTCTGATGGTATATTTGCCCATTCTCATGCTACTAATAAAGACATGCCTAAGACTGGGTAACTTATAAAAAAAGAAAATTTAATGGACTCACAGTTCCACATTGCTGGGGTGGCCTCACAGTCATGGCCTAAGGTAAAGGAAGAGCAAGGCACATTTTACATGGTGACTGGCAAGAGAGTATGTGCAGGGGAACTCTCCTTTTAAAAAGGGGTGATTGGCTGGATGAGGTGGCTCAAGCCTGTAATCTCAGCACTTTGGGAGGCTGAGGTGGACAGATCATGAGGACAAGCGATCGAGACCATCCTGGCCAACATGGTGAAATCCCATCTCTACTAAAAATACAAAAATTAGCTGGGTGTGGTGGTGTGCACCTGTAGTCCCAGCTACTTGGGAGCCTAAGGCAGGAGAATCATTTGCACCTGGGTGGCGGAGGTTGCAGTGAGCCAAAACAAACAAACAACAACCACAACAAAAACCCATGAGATCTCATGAGACTTATTCACTATCATGAGAACAGCACAGGAAAGACCTACCCCCATGACTCAATTAACTTCCACTGTATCCCTCCCACAACATGACATGTGGGAATTATGGTAACTACAATTCAAAATGAGATTTGGCTGGTGACACAGCCAAACCATATCAGCCAATATGTGTATTTCTTCAGATTTCCTATGTACACAATCACGCCATCTGCAAATAAAGACTGTGTTGCTTTTTCTTTCCATATTTGTTTCCATATTGCACTAGTTGAAATCTCTAATATAAAATAGAAACAAAAAATAAAAAACATTCTTGCTTTTTTCTTCCTCTTATATGAAAAGCATTCAAACTTTCACCATTAATGTGATGTTAACTGTAGGTTTCCGGTAGATACACTTCATAAAATTAAGAAGATCCCCTTGTATTATTCATTTGTTGCATTTGTCTATTTCTCTTCTCAGTTTTGTGAAATTTTGCTTCATTTATTTAAATGATTTCCATTCATAAGCACTATGTCCTCTAAGTAAATTGATCTTTTATCTTTATAAAGTAACCCTTTTAAACTCTGATGACTTTCCTTGCTTACAAGTCTACTTTGATAAGTGTCCTAATCATATGTGTATGCTGTACTTATAAGAAAATGCCAAACTACTTTCTAATGTAGGTAGACAAATTAGCATTTCCATCAGCAATGAATATGTTTTAAGTTCCTCAACATTGAACTACCACTTAGTTTTTTATACTTTATTTTAACCATACTAGTAGCAGTAAATCAAATTAACATATCTACCTCTCACATAGTTACTTTTTTGCGTCTGGCCAGAGCAACTGAAATCTACTTATTGAACAAAAATCCCTAATGAAATTTTATTAACTATAGAACTCATTTGTACATTCTATCTCTAAACTTGCCCAACTTAAATATCTCCTACTTTGTATCCTTTGACCTACATTGCTCCATTTTCTCCCTCCCCACCCCAATGTATTTTAATAGTATGTTCTTATAAACATTTATGTTACTGTTTCTGCAGTTTAATTAATATTCATTAATGTTTCTTTTCCCTTCTAGGTCCATATGGCTCTTTAAATAAATAAGTAATCAAAAAACTGAATAACTAGCAAGTTTATATCACAACAAATATCACCAGAGGGTGGACGAGAAGAGAAATCACAAAAGTCATCCCTCCATACTTACAAATGATGGTGTTGCCTTCCTGCTGCCTATGAATACTAAGTTGTAGTCACACATCCCAGGTGGAGGCCTTAAGGTGAAGCAATCAATAAGCAAGCAGAGTTTCAAAGCCTCCTGTTCACCTATAATTGAAAGACAAAGCACTTGGAATAAATATCACAGGCTGAGTCAAGTTTTTCTTTAATTAAGTGGCTCCATTAGGTAAAACAAAACTTTCCACCTACCTCCTACCCCCACTCCTCTTAATTTCAAACTCAGTTTATTACCAATAAGACTGGGCTATTCATCCTACTGGGCTATTTTTATTTGGCTAAATTTTCTAGATAACTGATTGCCTTGTAAACAAACCGCAATTAGAAGTGTAAACTATTGTAGTAACATTATTCTCTGGCATATTTTACATGAATAGGTAGGTGGTTAAAAATTGCTTCCAATCTAAATGAGCTTCATTTGTTTGTGTGTGTGTGTTTTATGTGAAGGATATAATCATTAGCAATTATCATTAACCTTTACATATAAAGAATTATTTTTCTTATGAAAGAAATAAAAGAATTTGGGGTGTGTGTGTGTATGTGTGTGTGTGTGTGTGTGTGTGTGTGTTTCTAACATAATTGCTAGATTTAGGAGAGGAAAGCCCCCTAGTGACTTTTTGTTGTTGTTAAAACTTTTTAGAGCAATTTTAGGTTCATAACAAAACTGAGAAAAAGTAGAGAAGTTTCCTACATAACTCCTGCCCCAACACATGCATAGTCTCCCCTATAATCAACATTCCTCACCATAGGAGACATTTGTTGTAACTGATTACCCTACATTGATACACGCTAATCATCCATAGTTGACATAAGGGTTCTCTCTTGGTATTGTGCATTCAATGGGTTTAGACAAATGTATAATGACATGTATGTGTCATATTGTACATACATAGTAGTTTTACTGTCCTAAAAAGCTCATTAGCTTTTTAGTTTTATCCATTAAGTCCTAAAATCGGTAAACTAGATGATATTTGGATTATCATTTTTTACAAGATTGGGAGAGAAGAGCTGTCTTAGTCCATTTTGTGTTGCTATAAAAGAGTACCTGAGACTGGATAGTTTGTAAATAGGTTTATTTAGCTCATGGTTGTGCAGGCTGAGAAGTTCAAGGCCATGTCTGGCTTCTAATAAGGGCTTCTGTGCTGCCTGAGAACATGGCAGAGAAGGACCAAAAGGGAGCAGACATGTGCAAAGGCTAAGAAACATGAAGGGTGTCATGGCTTTATAAGAACCCACTCTCTTGGAAACTGTCTATTCCTGCAAGAGCTAATCCAATGTCTATAAAGTGAGAGTTTGGTGCTTCCGGAACAGCACCAAGCCATACATGAGAGATCTTTCCCCATAAGCAAAACCCCTCTCACTAACCCAGTCCCCCACTGCCTTTCTGGCATGGTCACAGAGGGGATCAAATTTCGATGTTAGTGTTCGTAGGGGCAAACAGATCGTATCCAAACCATATCAAGAACTAAATAGTTTGTGTATATACACATGCATTTTATGGGTCTACACTTTATGTTGGAAAAAAGTTGTGGCATATTGAAGAGGTAAAATTGGAAGTGTAATAAACAGGAAAAGCCACAAATGCAAATCTAATTTGAAGTAAATAAATGATTGACAGTACAATCAATGTGGAGATGACCAAGGAGAAATTTGGGAAGTAGAAGGGCATCAGGAAAATTGAGTATATTAAATAAGACTGTAGTACATGGTAAGTGTCAAAATGGTAGATACACATGTAAGAGAAACAAGGAATTAGAATGCATAATTTGAATGAGAGTCATAAATTATCCCCTGTGTATATGTTTGTAATGCACATCCAGAAGTGAAAATGAAGATCATAGAAAAGTTTCATTTAACATATTTTATTTTTACATATGTACAAAGTAATGAGACTTTAAAAGTTAGATATTTCACCATTGAAAATAATCCAGCAATTTAAAATACATGCCAGGTAGTTAACACTATTGATAACTACAGTTCTTCTTTGATGTGGTAGAATATTAACACATAAAATCAACCAAATCTCCAAAGCATAGTTCACAAATTGAATTTGAATTACAACCATAGATAGATTTTTCTCTAGTTTGGTCCAGCCACCAATGTAACCAAACCCACAGTAGTTCTCTATTAGGCATAAATCTATTTAAAAACAACTTCCAAGCATCAAATTTAGTGTAACTAGAAAATCCTCCGAAGAGAAACACAAACATAAAAATGTTCTTTAGTATCTTGACACGTAATTTGCATAATAATGACATCTGAAGTAAGTCAACACATGTTTGGTAATAATGGAGTAAATTATGCATCCAGTGCTCATATGTGTAACAGTAAAAATCAATAGATTATCAAACTAATAGATTCTATATAGATGCATTTTCTCATCTCTCTCCATATAAGTCATTTTCCTCGTGGTTTGTTAATGGGAGGTATAAATGCCTGTCTTTAAAAGCCCTAGGTAATCCGCTTGTGATTTATGTTCACTATTCTGCCATCTAGTTTAATGTAATGTTTCTGATGTTAATTACAGCTTTATGGTACCATTTGGTGATGAAAAGTTTTCGTTTTCATAGAAATGTAGACTGATTCCTCTATAGATAGTCCAGCCAATTTAGTTCACTTAATCTTTATCTCAGAGGTCAGAGAAAGTTCAAATAGCTATGTGGCTGAGATGAATACTACTCCGATATCAAAGAGATTTGCATTGTACTGAAAGGCCACAGGTTTACTTCATTGGAGCAAACGGAAAGAAAAATAACATTTATTTTGCAAACACTATGTGCTAGGTTCATTATACATATTCGATTCCTTATCCGTCAAACACTCTTTAAAATAGGATTGTTTTCATTTTATAGGTGAGGAAACTGAGGCCTCTGATTAATGAACTGTGTGCCACATTCATTAACAGAGTGGAAACACTATTGTCTCATTCTTAGCTGTGTCATGAAGATAAATAAGATACTACTTGCAAAATTCTTAAAAGAGTGATCTTTTAAAATAAGTGATTTTTAAAAAGAAATTTAGGCTAGGTGCAGTGGCTCATGCCTGTAATCCTAGCATTTTGGGAGGCCAAGGAGGGCAGGTCATGAGGTTAGGACATGGAGACCATCCTGGCCAACAAGGTGAAACCCCGCAGCTACTAAAAATACAAAAATTAGCTGGGTGTGGTGGCACCAGCCTGTAGTCCCAGCTACTTGGGAGGCTGAGGAGCGAGAATGGCTTTAACCCAGGAGGCGGAGATTGCAAAAAAAAAAAAGAGAGAGAGAAAGAAAGAAATTTAAACAAATTGTGTCTCATGTGGGAGACTGCTATTTGCCATATATCAGATATCATGAAAGATTACACATAGGCCATTTGAAATGCTGGCGTCCTTATAAAATTTATTTTCTATGGTATTATATAATGGAGCTAGCCCATCTGAAGAATTTGAGTTAAAAAAAGAGGTTTTGAGTTTGAGATTTCTTGTTACCTAGTTCCATTCAACAATGACCTCACTGTGCTCCTCCTGGCTATTTGTTCCTTTCCCTCTCTCCAGCACGGAATGAGATCATCAGGTTTTGTGGAAGCCACGTTTTGTACTCATCATTCAGGACAACAGCTCAGAAACCATAGCTGGACAATCAGACAAATTACCTGGATATTTAACTTCTTATCAACCATAAGATGGGTATAAAATGTGATACACATGGTTATGAAGAAAATTCCCTGAGAAAAATATCCTAACATGTCTTTCAATGTAACTGGAACACAGTGGCTTTTCACTTTTTCTTACCTCTCTTTCTGTTCCTTCCCCAAACAAAGTAAACCAATCACTTTTATATTTAATTTTTAAAAATCATCTTTTTGTAAACTCTTATACATGTATTTACATCATCTGTCATGAAATCCTGACCACCAAATATTGCTATAGCAAACATCACTATTTTAGGATATCAGCTCTTTCACTTCCTTGTAGACCCTTACGCGTAACACCAGATGTCCATATGGTGGAGTAACATTGATGTCATTTCTTCCTAGTAAACTCGTTGTCAGTGTGATTAATTTAAGACAATAAAGACCAAAGAAAAATATTCTTATCATAAAACAGTTAAAGTCTCAATTTTTTCTTGTTAATTAATTGACATCTGCAGCATGGATTTGTTAACATATGTGATGAATAGTCCAAGTATTAAATTAACCCTGTCTCTATTTTTCTCTGAAGCATTTTCATCATATCCTATAACATTAGTATGTTTCCACTTTGTATTACAACTGTTGATGGCAAGAGAAAGCAGAATATTAAATTATTTATTTTGTTACAGTTAATACTTTTAAAATGTCCTTATTCAGAATTTCAAATTACTTTCTCTAGGTGCCTAAAAATAGAAATAGACTTTATAACTAATAGTTCATACATCCCACTCAGTACTTTGGAAGTAATGAACTGATAACTTTTGATTATAAATAATCCTCTGTTAAAAGTTGTTGTTTGAGAATATATTTCCTTCTCCCTATGAAACTAGCTATTTAACAGCCATTAGGTTTGTTTCGTTTGTTTTCAGTGTAATTCCAAGTGGCTCAGTTTAGGCATTGTAAAGCTTCCACTGCACTCAGCTTTCTGAATTATTCAATCTCAATTAACTTTCCCCAAAATGTTGGGGTTGACACTGATTTGCATATGAACTATAAAGTTAAATATTTCCCCTTCTTTTAATCGAAGGGACGTTTGTAGATACTGAGATACCCCAAGTGAAGCATTTAGTGCATCTTTAAAGATCCACACTGATTTTGTAAGGTTTAATTATCTTATTTATCATTTGCTTCATGACTTTTGAAAACTCACTGAAACATTAATCTACAACTAAGATCTGTAGACAAGAAACTGTATCTGCACCATGGTGCATCTTGGAACAAGTTTGTCTTTTCTAACATCTTATTTAATCTTACAACATATAAGAATTTATTTGGGAATTTATTGGAAGTGTGTCATCAAAGTAAAGGCAAATGGTACATTACTTGAGAAGAAACAGTAGCTTTGTTTTTCAGTATTTTGCTTGTTTGCTTGGCTTTGACTTCCTAGGATATTTTATGTTGTGATTTTATGTTTTATTTGAAATATGTATTCCAGGTTTTAGAGAGAAATCTCTTTATAAACTCATAGCTCTTATAACTTGTTAACAGATTAGATGATGTTTCCTTCCCAGTGTTTTATTTTGGATAAGGAAATCACAAAATATATTTACCTTAGCTACATTTCTTCAGGTGTGATCTTAATGTAATTGTGTATTGTATTCTGACATTTACATAAACAAGGAATTTTTCCAAAAAATATTTTATTGGCAGCTATAAGATGTCAGGCTCTGTTCTAAACACTGGGAAACAATTTTGAAACAGAAAGAAAAGCTTCCTTTTCTTCCTTTGGAGTGTATTTCATAGAAGAAGGCAAAATAATAAAGTGAATCAATAAACACAATAATTGTAGACAGTACAAAATTGCATCAAAATTAAACAAAAAATATGATCAAGAGAAACTGGTAGTGGGTAGCTGTTTAGAGTCATAAAGGAAGTTCTTTGAAAAGAAACATTATTTGAGATTTGAATGGTGAAAGAGGTTGATGCTAAGATTTATGTGAAGAAGTTTTAAGTAGAAGAGACAGCCAGTGCGACATTCTTAACCTAGGACAAGTTTGGTATATTTAAGTATAAAATATACATATAGGGTATAAAATACTTTAAATATATGATACCTATATATAATATTTATATGTGATATATGTTCATAATATATACATTTACATGTGATGTATATATTCATGATATATATTTATATGTCATGTATATATATATCAGTGTATCATAATTCTCATATATGATATACATTGATACATATATCAGTTTAGAGATTATGAGGTAGACAGTGATGGAGAAGACAGATTCTTATTACAAAGTATCCTAAGGTCTATTGAAAGCTTAAGGAGAAGATAGTGAGTGGAGCAATTGCAGGGTGGTGATAATGTAATTAAGTTGTTTGTTTGTTTGTTTGTTTGTTTTTTTAGTTACTCTTGCTATTTAGTGGAAAAGAAATCTGGGGTAGTAAGAGTAAGCAAGCAAAATGCTGCAGTTGCTCAGATGAAAGGTGATTACAGTTATTGAAGAATGAATGTAAGTGAGAAAACGAAGACAACGTCTGCAAACAAACTTTCAGAGAAATGATATAGAGAAGGGAGAACAGAGAGTGCAAGGAAAATTGGAGTCAAACAAAATATTATTTTTTAAAATAACAAGAGACAATAGAATAGGCTATATTTGTATGCTGATCTAAATGTTCCAATTGGTAGAGATAAATTAATGATATCAGCGAGAGTAGTGAAGGTCTTAAAAACACACAGTTGCAAGTTGACTCGTCCCTATCTTGAGTGAAACAAGCAGGAACACCACCTTTAAAAAAAAAAAAAAAGAGCAAAAGCATATTTTGGGTGTGGATGAGTTAACACAGTCTGGGATAATTGTTAAGGGCGTGTTGAAAACTTGGCATTTGGAGAAGACAGCCAGCCTCCTGACACAGTGTTGCGCATCTTCATGGAAGGGAGAAGCCGTCTCAACAAGTCACCTGCCAGCCTTCATCCTTCTTCCAGGGATGTGTTCAATGTAAAAAAGGATTTCAAAGTTTCTATAGTTGGTCATGTGGAGACAGACTGCTGCAGACACACCAGGCTATTTTGTCTTCAAAGGCTATGTTATCAACTCATTGTTGGTAGCATCTGAGTGACATGGGCTGTCTTACTCCATCTTCCCAGTCAGTCAGTATCTCATGATTAGTGTTCACCCAACTAGCTAGGAGTCCTCATGTGGTGTTTCATGAAATCGAAGCATGGCAAATAAGCAATATGACTTTAAGTATTTATTCTGACATATATTTATAAGTAACAGGGAAAGGTAACATAAAGAATGAATGCATTTTCTTCATAACTATCTTCCACCAAAAACCTCAATGAGAGCCAGGACAAATTCAATGGAGACACCATCAGTGGGAGGTCTCTTTTGTCTTGTTAGCCTATCTAGTTTATAAGCAGTGGTGGAAACCTGAAGTCTAATAAATAAAAATATGATTTCTGAATTTTACAACTCTTCTAAAAAATAGCAAAACCCAAAACCCCCAAAAATTCCATGTATGGAAGTAGCTGGAACTGTTACAATAAAAAATGATTAGGTTGAAGCTAGTAGCAGATCTCTTAAACACATAATTAAAGTGTGGTATTTCATCTGACACAATTAGTTGCCTGCATGTCAGTTTATCCTAATTAGCTTGGTCGAGTTTGACAGGTATCAGCATCTATTGTCTTTGTGCCCTTGTTATATTCTGACACATTAAATTTAGTCTTAAAACACACAAAAAATATGTCACAATGTCTCTGGTAAACCAGAGCCTCTTTGGAGCACAGAAATGACAGTTCCAATCTCCTTCATTAGAAGATACTGAGAGGATAACAATATGAAAATTTATCCAGCTTCCATTAAATATTTTTGCATGATCAACCTATTCAGTGACTTTGAGGAAAATAGTTTTCTTATAATTTCAGTGTAATGCTAACATAGTTTGATTAATTGCAGTAGAAGAAGGAAGAAAAAAGGACAATGATGTCATCCAATTCTGTGCACTCTTTGCATAGACAGAGTATCAATATAATAAGTTAAAATTAAAAATGATTTTAATTGTAAATATATTTTAGTATTTGTAAAAATAACAGCAATTTGTATTTTTCAAATTTTAAATACATTTTTATATTTAATAAACACATTTTGTCAATGCTTTGGAAATTAACCACAAAAAAAAAATTAAGTAAACTGCTCCCCAAAGTTCATCTGGCATTAATATTAATCTCAAAAATTTCTACTATTTTTGGTAAAAATTGACATATAGCAATAAAGCTCAAGTAGAATAATGGATACAACAAATTGAAGCTCTTTGTTAAGTTTGTTTCCCCAATATGGGGCTCTATTTATATTTACATTTTTCTTTTTTGTGTGCATGTGCAATCAAAATCTGAACGTTAGCTCTGTAGAATCATACCATTATCTTAGTGCCTTTTGCAAAGTGTCAGCTTCCTGAATTTCTTGAATAACCTTGAGAAAATAGTTTGTCAACTTTTAATTACTGAATCTACCTGTATGAGCGGTATAATACATTCATAAAATATCTGCTAAATAAGTCAAATTAACACCTAGAACTGAGTCCCTCACTGATAAGATTAAGAAGATAAAGCTTTAAAAAAATTTGGAATTAGAAAATGGTTTTCAGAGATGTTGCCTTCTGCTTACTACTGATATTAAAAGAAAAGCTATTGATTGGAGTAGTCTTACTTTTCTTAAATTATAGAGTTTTTTGTGAATCTATGTTAACATTTAAAACTTATAATAATTTTGTTTATAACCTACATCCTACAATATAATTAAACTGTATACTTCTTGCTCCAAATATTACAGTGCTTAGGAAATGCATTTGCTTCTTTTCAATTTAATTCCATTTAAATTGCTTATTGAAATTTAGTTCAGAAAAAAATGGATACTCAATACATTTTTCCACCTAAAACAATTAATAATTTTGTGTTTTATGCGTAGATAATTTTATGTGTAGATATCCAGTGGATGAAATGATAATAGTTAAGTGCAGATAGCTACGGAGATATCTACTAAAGACGTATACTGGTATACTCTACCAACAAAACTTGTCAATTCATGAAACTAGATGAGAATTGACTTGAATTAACTTGAATTGATGAGAATATCTATGAATTCATTCTGAAGAGAACTAGCTTTACTTGTGAAAACACAGGAGACATTCACTTCTAGGTATTATTTTTATGCTAAAATAAATGGCTTCACTTAAATGAACAATTTGCTCTTGCTACTTTTTATTTTGTAAAGATCATTTCCTGCACACATACTAGAGTGGCAAAAGTAAAATAAAATAGCAATTATAAATGCTGGCACAGGCCGCAAACCAACTGGGACTCTTATGTATTTCTGGTGACACAGCCAGTTTGGGAAATAGATTGGCAGTTTCTTTTAAAGCTGAACATACGATTGCACTAGCCAGCTATCTCATTTATAGGTATTTACCCAAACGACTTGAAAGCTACTTTCATACAAAAACCCCTATATAAATGTTTATAACAGCTTTATTCCTAGTCACCAAAAACTGGAAGAATTCAAAAGTTCTTCATCTGATAAATGGAGAAACAAATGGTCTTATAATCCTACAATTGGATACAGTTGTCCTCCTTTGTTCTTGGGGGACTATGTTCCAAGACCTCCAGTAGATGCTTGAAACATCAGATAGTACCAAACCCTATCTATACCATGATTTTTCCCCTATACATACATCTCTATAATAAAGTCTAACTTATAAATTAGACACAGTAAGAGATTAATAATAATAACCATTAGCAAAATAGAACAATTGGAACAATATGCTGTAATAAAAGTTATATAAATGTGGTTTCCCTCTCTTTCAAAATATTTTACTGTACTCGTGAGCCAGTAGCTTCGTGAGCAGACACAGTCTCTCTTGTCATTTTAATATTTTTCAGTCAAATCCTGTTCCTGAAATCTGTGTAACCATCTCTTAGTTGCAGTAAATGGCTCAGTGTGACATTTTCAGGGGATCCCTTGCTGAAGACTTTGTATAGGCTTAATGGTTTGTGGTGCAACACATTGCTGTCAATCAGTACACATTTCAGTTCATGCCTTCCACCCACAATTTTAATGCCTTTTCCATTGTAGCTAAGCACTTATCACACACTATAGCAATAACTTTTGCAGTTTGATGACACAGCAATACTAGCATGAGTTTCTTTCTCGTCTCCACAATTTTATGGGTAGATTTGTTCTGACTATAGATCTGAGGAACCTCAGCAGAATTTTTTTTTTCTTTCCTTAAGTTGAGGAATTTCACCTTTTCACTTAAAGAAGATACTTTATGGCTTCTCTTTGGCATGTCTGAATGGCCGGCATCGCTACTCTTGTGTTTTCGAGCCGTTACGAGGTAAAATAAGGGTTCCTTGTTGCACAAGTTCTTAAATACCACAACGGTCAGTCTGAAAATCTAGACAGCTATTAAGTGACTGATGAACCAAAAGGGTCCACAGTGTGAATCTGCTGGACAAAGTGAGAAGTCACATCCCAGGTGAGACAATGAAATGAAACAAGATTTCACTATGCTACTTAGAAAGGCATATGTGTACTCTAAAACCTGTGAATTGTCTATTGCTGAAATTTTTCATTTAATAATTTTGGACTGCAATTGACCTTGGGTAACTGAAAATGTGCAAAGCAAAATTGGCAGTCAGGCAGCAGCACTATTCTCCTCAACAATTAAAAGGAATAACCACTGCCACATGCAATAACATGAATTAATTTCAAATGAAAGAAGGCTGAGTCAAAAAGTTTTACTCTACATAATTTCATTCACATGACATTTTAGAAAAGTGTAAAGATAGGAAACCCATCAGTGGTGTCTTAAATCTGTAGGGAGTGAGAGGGAATGACTATAAATTGATAACATCAGGAAAAGTTTTTGGGTGATGGAACCTTTCTATATTTTGATTGTGATGTTTATTATATGGGGTCATGATACAAAGCATAAAATTGGACAAAAAAAGACAGCAAATCACCATGGCATGTGTGTGACTATGCAACAATCATGCAAGATCTGTACATGTAACCCAGAACTTAAAGTGCAATTAAAAAAAAGCAAAAGGAAAAAAATTGTACAAAAAAGTGAATTTTACTCCATGTACCATATAGTTAAACAACACCTAATAAAAATATATAATTTAATCACCAATTATCCTTTTTAAACTCGTATTATTTGTTTTATTTGTTGGAGTGATTTCTGTTGCCTTAATTGAGTTGACAAATGGTTATTTTGCAAGCATTATTGGTAATTAGATAAAAACATATTGTCTTTAGACTATTTCAATTATGCTCAAAAACATTTGAATAATTGAAAGCAAAATGTTAGAAATAAGTGTTGTATTTTATTATATTATACTAATAAAAAAGCAAGTTTTCTCTTTAGAACTTTCTTGTGTGGAAACAAAAATCTGCAATTTACTAACAGTGCCAATTACCATTGTAAAGGTTTTTTTATTTTTAGATTTTTTAAAAAAACAAAGCATAAAGACATTTTCCTAAAAGGAAGAAAAAAATGGAAATTATGCTCACACTACTCACTGCCATTCATTTTATTAGACTTTGTTTTGCAGTCATTAAAATCACTGACTTTTCCTGGGCATGAGGATATTAGATATGGGGGCTTCTTTGTCTCTTTTTAAAGTAGTTTTGTTTGAAGTGATTTCATTCTTGTGAAAGAAGCAGAAAGCAGAGATAATTACAGCAGTGTGCTTTACAAGCTCATGGGGTTTCAACTTTTCCATAGTTACTTCTTGAATTAGTTCTATTATAAAAATAAAACCTTTCACAGCTCATTGTCACTGGTGTTATTGCTTTAAATGAATCACTTCTCATCTTTTCTTCTTAATATTTGACAAGGCACAACTATTTTCACAAAAAAGCTTTTCAGATCAAACTTTAAAATATCCTCTTTAAAGAAAACTTTCTCAGCAGAATAAAGGTAAAAGACAATTGTCTTTCAAACTGGGCATGTGAAACTTAATGAAATGATTAGCTTCACAAGAAAAGTATTGATGATTAATCAATTTATTTTTTATGTGTCTAATTGTCCTAATTATCTCCATAAATTAAAAGCAGAACCATTCCTAACTGAAAAATCTATTACCTCTTGAGAATTTATAAATTGTAAATTAATAACTACACATTTGTTTTTAACATGGACCTTATCAGAATAAATAAAGTGTGAGAAATGTTTCCAACATAGAAACTTCAATAAATATAATGCATTTATCATTTTATTACTTGATTATGGGCTAAATAGCACATTGCCTTTAAAGAAGAATTGATTATTTTGTCTGACTTATCATCACTGGATCTTTTATCTTTACTCCTTCAAAACTTGAGACCTATTTCCAATCAAAAAACAAACTGAAGCATGGTCAATACTTGCAGATTTCCTTGGGTCTCAGGACTATAGTACAGACTGTGATTTCCTACCAGTATGGCTACTGCCTATATTCCTCTTACGTAACAGTCTGAATTATATTCCTCTTCAAAAAGATATGTTGAAGTCCAAATCCCCAGTTCTTCAAAATGTGACCTTCTTTGGAAATAGGAGCATTGCAGATGCAACAAGTTAAGATTAGTTCATGTTGCAGTAGGATGGGCTCCTAATCTAATATGACTGGTGGCCATGTGAAGATAACCATGTGAAGACAGACACACAGGGAGAACTCCATGAGAAGATGGGGGCAAAGATTGAAATGATGCATCTAAAAACCATGAAATGCTGATGATTGACGTCTATCACCAGAAGCCAGGAAGAGACAAGGAAGGATTCTTCCCTATATGTTTCAGAGGAAGCATAGCCCTGTGGTTACCCTGATTTTGGGCTGTCTCACAGGATTGTGAGACAACATATGTCTGTTGTTTTAAGCCAACCAGTTTGTGTTACTTTATGATAGCAGACCTAGGAGAGGAATACACTTTGAAAACAAAATTCTCTTCTTCTGGACCTGAAGTGGATATCAGTCAGAAAATACATTTCTCAGGTTTTCTTGAAAGTTAGGTCTCCTTTGCATCCTGATAAATGTAATTGTTTGCCTGCAACTTTATGTTTGTCTCTTCCATTGTGGGGACCATAAAATTTTGTTAAAAACAACCTCTGACAATGAGATTAAAAAAAAATCTAATACAATGATTAAGGAGGATGTGATAAAAGAATGTACATGTTTCTCGCCCTTTTTAAACCTTTTTCAAACTACTGCTGAAGGTCATTACTAAAAGTCTTTCAGTAGATTGAGTATGCAGAGCCTAAGTGTAGATTAATATTTTCTCTATGACAATGAATTAACACAATTTACACACACACACACACACACACACACACACACACACTCTTGACACATAATTAAATCTATGGATTAACTGCCACAAATGTTAGCATAGCCTATGACTGTTTTCTTTTTCCCTACTCTGTCCATATCCACATGGGTCAACTAATTTAGTTGTTTATAAGATTGAGTCTTTGTAAGATAAGGAAATATTAAATCAGACTCAAAGAAGAACAGGAGAAAATTTTTATTTCATTATTTTCTTTTAAAGCCCTGACAGCAGATAGGCTTTCCTACTATATTACTCAGAGATACAAGTTTATTAGATTACGCCATGTGCATGGCTGTTTCTTACAGGCTAGTAAAATTTTACCTCTTGATTCTTTACTCTGATTTAGTATTTAAATTCTAACATCTAGCAGTAGCATAACTCTTATTACTTAAAGAAACGATCAAAATCCCAAGAGGAAAATTTCTATTCACAGGCTTAAATCAACTTTTAAATTCTAATCCAAATCCAAATTCTAATCTGATAACCAAAAGTAGAACTCTAGGAAATATCTAGAATGTTTTTGAAAACAGTACAAATGTTAGCACTGAAAGAACTGATGAGTTCAAAGTTCAGTCAATAACTGTAGACTTAGACAAATTATTAAATTTTCTAGACTCTCAGTATCATTGTGTCTAAAACAGAAAAATAGTATCTGCTCAACATTGATTTGGTAAATGAATAAATAATCTGAATTACACTTGTAGAACTGAAATCTAAATTTCCAAAGAGTTTATAAAATAACAAAATAATAAAGATCAGATTTTTTCTTAATAACTACTTGTCAAGCAAATGTGCAATTATATGTGTATTTATTGTGTACGATTGAGACAGACTTTTATAACTATGTGTGATGATGTTGGAGTGTCAGGATTTTAAAAACAACCTAAAATAAAAAGAAAAACACAGTTGTGCAGTGTTATACTTCTATTAACTCTGTACAAATAACTCTATTATACAAAGAGGGGGTTTCCTTTAATTTTAAGACAATTAAAATATGCATTATTGTCAGCTGAAAGATTCAAGCGTAAATTTTATACAGCACAAAAATAAAAGCTCTGACTTTAACGTATAAATAATAAAATGATTAGGTATTCTTTCACTAATTAAAATATTATAGAATTAAAATAAACATAATCGAGCATTTCTATTTTCAATTGTTAAGAGTTCCAATTTAAAAACAATCCCCCTTTCTATACACAGCTGGAGAGAGGAATACGGTGATGATTTAGCTTAGTGAAATAGAGAAGGTGTGATTCTGACTTGTCAATGAGGGTTTCTTGCACCCAGCCTATTTGTATTACATGCTTGGCAAATTCCTATAGGTATTTAGGTTTTTGAGTGCAAAAATTAAAACTCTTACCAAGAAGGGAATTAATTCCTATCCTACATTTGGCAAACTTTCTTTACCTCCCATGTGGTCAATAAATAAATTATTATTTAATCATGCACAAAAGTACTTATCATTCTTCTCTTCAGTTTGGCAGTATTGAAATATTTAAAATGACAAAACAAAACAAAAACCTACACACTCCTTTTGACTGATCCTTTGGTTCCACACATAGCACCTTTGACATGATGATTATAGCAAGGACTTCATTTCATTCTAAGGCTGGGTGTCTTTAAAAAACAAAACTTCCTTTATTTGGTTTTTATCAAAAGGAATGAAACTGGCCACTTTGTTCTTCTGATCACTTATATTACATAATGTACATCACCAGGTCCACCAGAACATAGGTAAACTCTGAATTTGCATGTGATAAAGCACAATTTATTTTCTTGCCTGGATATTTCTTCTCTTTTTTTCCTAAAAGAAAGACTTAGTCCTGGATTTTCAAAAGGTCTTATTCAACTTGACAACTTCCAGGATCCCCTTCCTATAACCTTGGTTTTAGCCTGGTTTCAAGGAGCACAAAAACAGAATTTTGCTTTATGATTTTCTCCACCAACCACTGATGAGTATTCTTAATTCTACTCACTTTGAGCAAATCAGGGACAAAATTATTTACAGCAGTGTGGTGGAGGATTTTATGTAAAGGGTGATCAAGAATACTGATTTGCAGGATTCTGGAATGAATCCTGGGTGTCTTCATGTTTTTAAAGATGAAGTTATTAATTGTAATCAGGGAAGATTCTCACTCCATAAAATGTGGTGTCCCACTGACCCCTGCTGCTACTCTCCATTTCTGAATGACACAGTATGTCTCTGCTTCTTCCTTCCTGTTTTGGATCCTGCCCTTTACCATGTCATGGGCAGACGTCTCTCACCTCAAGATGGAACGTTTCCCTTTATCTCCACTTGTACACCGTGGCCTACTCTATAATGTGCTTGTGCTTCCATTATGTCTAATGACACAGGTTAACACACCCTAGGCACCATTACTAGACCAGATGCCATTTTATATTGTCACTGATATATATCAAGTCCCAGTTCACTATATTCCTTGGGATTGGAACAAATGAAAATTTTCTTTGAGAGGCCAATGCTTAATCATAATGGTATTTCTGGCTCTAGTTCTGCCTAAATGTCCCAGTGGGTCAAGTTGTCCTCTAATCCAGTTAATGATCTTCTGGTAGTTAGAACGGATTTTTGGATTACAGATATTTTGAATTACAGGATAAGAAAATTATGCTTTCTTTGGTAGGCAACATGAAGCCATTCATTGTAAGATTTTGAAGAGGGCAGAAAATGATTATAGTTGCTCTTGAAGAAACTGGTTGAACAGTCTAACTTTGGAGACAATAGGGAAAATGAAAGCCAGGCTTTTCTTTGCTATGTTCCAGCTGAGTATACAATTGCTTAACAAACCAGTGACTGCTATAGAGGGACTGCTTTACATTACTTTATAGAACATTTGAAAATTTATACAAATATTTCAGCAAATAAGTTTTTATAAGACCAGAGTCATTTTTGTTTACCTTTTTGTGTTATTTACAAAAGAGCTGTACGCAAAAATGAAAACATATGTGTAGTATGTTTGTGTTTGCTTCATGTGTGTATATAATCTATATTAAAGCTAACTTACTAGTTTAGTTTGGAACCATTTTTGAAACAATTTATTAAATGGTCTCATTACAAAAGCTAGTCTGGAGTCACTGAGATGCAAAATTTCCAAAGTGCACACCAGTTTAACATCATTTGATTAACCACTCAGATCTCAGGCAGAGAAAAGGAAAGTTAATACTTAAAGGAAACTTGTGTAAAATATTTGGACAAACTATAATCAATGACTGCCTTTTTTTTTCTTAGTTGAATTAAAGCAAACTTAAAAGGCTTCACACATTACAAAAATTGTTAAGAAAATAATTGTGAATGTAAAATATTCACAGTGTAAATTTAATTGAATGCAAAATGGAAAATAATTATATTTAGTATGAGGGGAAACTACAACAACTAGAGAACACTGAAAAAAATATTAAAATTTTGAACATACAAATGTTGTTTTGGTGTGGGAATTAGCTACTGTCTTATCATGTTCCATGGAGTGTCTGTATTTCAATTCATGTTTATATGTCCCGGTACCTAGTGTAGTCCTTCCAAGCTGATTCACACTCACAGCGAGAGAGAGAACATTTATTTTCATGAATTAGCTTCAGCTATCTGCTTCTCACGATAGATATGAATGACCCTCATTCAAGTGATTAACCAAATGAAAACTTGCTTCCATGTCATGAATAGACCTTTTGCAATAAAATGAAAGTAAAATTAATCTTTTTGGATTAAATAATTGGATGCTTAAGTAATCTAAATAGTAGCTGTGAAGACATGGTCATTGCTACTGTAACTTAATCCTACTTTCTCTTACTATACACATAAATTTTTGTGAGTAGAGAGATACAGCAGTGACTATAATCACAAATGGGAAAATATCCAGGAATTTTACAATGGACTGCCGAATAAACGAAAAGAAATGTTACAATTACATCTGGAAATAAAAATCACCGGTAGTGCTATTATTTCTAAAAAGGATTAATGTATTACCTTCTAGATACATAACAAATGTCTTACTGATGATAGACAGTTGTGTGTGTGTGCACATGCATGTGTGTGTGCGTGTCCAAAAGACAGATGTTCATTTGGGACTCCTGAACAGACTTTGATTTCCAGATTTGGTCACTATTTTGGAGTTTGGTTCTGCTCACAGCACTGCATCCTAATTTGAGGTTCTGCCTGATGTCTTTTTCAAAGTGATCACTTTGCAAGTTGTTAAGCACTCGGTAAGACATTGTTTGCCAGGGTGTAGCCAAAGACCAAAATGAGTCACTTCACTTTGAATTCCAGCTTTGGCATGACTTTCCAAGATCTTTTGAGTGCGTGTGTGTATGTATATGCATGGATGTGTGGGCATAATTGGTTAACAGCTTGTTCAGTTCAGTTCTTTAAACAACACTACTTATGAATCCTCTGTTGATAACATTAGCATCCATAACAGCAGCACAATAATGGTGGACATCACAGATCTCTGTGTGTCCAATATAGTGCTAAATATAGCCTATCTTCCTGAATTTTTAAAATGTCTTTCTGAGAAGGAGACTATTGTTTGAAATTTTGTAATTAGTCATGCCTCGATTAAATATTTATTGAGTGTTCATTATGTGCCAAGCCCCAAAGGAGGTACGAAGGTACAAAAGAGAATAAAACACATAAAGCAGCCTACTTTTGTGGTGTTCACATTCTGATATGAAGAAATATTCAACAAGCAAAATTAAAACTACTAATTTACGTAGATGTTAGAAGCTGATTAGGGCTCTGAAACATAAAGCAGGTAAGGGATGCATAAGAGTGAAGAAAAGGGGATTGCACTATTATCTGTTGTAGTTAATTAGGTTAACTACAACAAGAAGGTAAATATTGATCAAAAGTTTAATGAGGAGAGACAAAAATTATCCCAGGTAGAGGAATAACCAGCAGAAAAGCCATGAGGTGGAGCTCGCCTGATATTTGAAGACCATCTTGGAAGTTGCTGTGTCTGGAATGGCGTGAACAAGGAGGATAGAAAAAGCAGGCAAGCTTGGAAACAGGAGCGGGGAAATTGTAGTCTCATGTACACCTTTGAGCACAGGGAAGGAGGGCTTATCTATAGGTTTTTAAAGGATATTCCTGGTTACTCCCTAGAGAATATGCTATAGAAAGGCAAATGTGGAGGTAGAGATATCAGTGAAGCAGGTAGGGAATTAAACAGAAAAAAAAAGAAGATAATGTGTTGGTTTAGACAGAAGATATTTAAAAATTGCTCAGTCACATACTAAGTAAATTTGAATCCAGGTCTGCCTTACTTTGGGTTTACACCTGTGCATCCTTTGTGTCTGATCCAGCATGACAATGACTCTGTTAGTCTTTGGACTTGAATACAAGTTTCTTTCCTGGTGTTCTGAAAGACATCAGGAAGAGGACCTTGAGACCAAGTGTCATGGTTAGAAAGACTGGCTTTGGTTTTGACAAAACTCTGACACTGGTAAAAGCCCTTGCTGTGTTATAATTTTAAATAAATATTTCCTTGCATTGCACTCTCCAGTGGCTGGGTAGCCCACGTAGAGCAAGGGAAATGAGCATTTCTACAACAATGACATCAGGAAAGCAAGGAACAAGTAGTGCTATGCTACTGAGAGAAAGAAATCAACAGAGTTGCCAATAATTTTTGTTTTCAGGCTGTGAGAGCAGTTCTTCCAGAAAGGGCACACTGCTGTAAATTCTCCTTACTGTTCTGTGGAGCATGAAAACATGGCAGTTATTCTGTTTATTTATTTTTGAGAGAGTAAGTAACATTTCTGCTCTCCAAAGTTTCAAATCCTATCCTAAATCAGTAGGCTTGAAGTGAGTATCTAGATGAATCTTGAGATAATTTGGAAGATGCTCTAAATCCTGGGGAAATAATGAAAGGACGCATCCTAATGAGGTGGAGTAAAATTAGATAAATAGAATAAAATATATTCATAAAGTTTGTTTTTAGTTAATACAATGTAATAAAAATTCCATGTAGGTCAAAATCTGTCCATGTAAATTCAAGGATATGTGTATCACCACTTTGTTTTCCAAAAATAAATGCTGAATAATAAGTTTAATAATATGTTGTTCTTTTTTTTTTTTTGAGATGGAGTCTCACTCTGTCACAAGGTGCCAGGCTGGAGTGCAGTGGCGTGATCTCGGCTCACTGCAACCTCCGCCTCTTGGGTTCAAACAATTCTCCTGTCTCAGCCTCCCAAGTAGCTGGGACTACAGGCGCACGCTACCATGCCCAGCTAATTTTTGTATTTTTAGTAGAGACAGGTTGTCACCATGTTCACCAGGATGGTCTCCATATCTTGACAGCGTGATCTGCCCACCTTGGCCTCCCAAAGTTTTGGGATTACAGGCGTGAGCCACCACGCCCAGCCAATAATATGTTTAAATTATTTTATATGTCTTTAGAATTATTAGGATGATATTCCAAAAAATCATAGTAATTGGATATTTACCAAGAGAGCATGGATTTGAAATGCAAAGGAAAAGAATGCCTACAGGTTTGCCTGATTTGGATGATGTTTAAGCCTTGTATTTCCTGGTTTTAGACAGTAAAAGTGGCACTTTTTATGCTTGTATAATGTGGCTAAGTACAAAATTAGTACTCTGCACACTGAATTAGGGGTGATGGTGTATAATTTTCAATATTCAAAAGGCAGAGTTTATAACTATATCCAGCACACACACACACACACACACACACACCTTATACTAGAAAATATTATTAGAGAACATCAATAAATATGTGATCATGCAGTTTTCAAAATTTAACTACTGTGTTTAAATAGGAATATCTCTTTTTAACATTGTTAAGAGTTTTAAATTAGTACTGAAAGAATTGTCTCTTGTTTTAACAGACTGTGATTTTGAAGACAGAATTAAGAAATACATATTTAATGTCAACTAACCAAATAGTGATAAATAGTATCTTATTTTCGATTCTTGTATGTTATCATTTTTAATGCAAACTTCTAAACTTAAATTAGTATTTCAGTTATCCCTTTCTGAATGTCAAGGATCCCATCCTACTCATCATCCATTCATACTCGAAAGTTTCCTTCAGCCTCTATCCTCATCTACTTTTTGTGTTAACTCACCCTTTCTTTCTTCTTCTAATACATTTGTCTGTTGCCTTTTCCTTATTATTTTTCACTATTCAATCTGGCTTCATCTTTGCAATCTGGCTTCATTTTATCAAAGTCTCCACTAAAACTGTGTCACTATTTCTGAAATCTTCCTACCTTCGAAGCCAATGCAAACTTCAGTGTTGATTTTCCTTAATTTTTTGGCAACATCTCTCTCCACTGAATATTTCCTACTTTCAAAAAACTTTCCCAATGAATTTCTTGAAAAATACTGTATTGGTTTCCCTATTATTCTCATAATTAATTCCAAGACTTTTCGTTTTATTCTATTTTCTTCTTACTGCCACCATTTAAATGTTGTTCCCCAGTTCTCTATGAAGAATACTTTTCTCAGTCAATCTGCATGTCTATTCCATGCCATCATACTCATTTGCCTTCTTTCACTTATTACCAAAAACAGAGAAGTCCAAATGTACATAAATAGCCTAATAACTGGTCCTTTAGTCTGAGAACCACCATATTGAACCTCTGCTTTTGGATTGTCTTATTACCTCAATCACAACTTTTCTAATAACAAATTTATTTGTCCTCTGTGAATGATCCTCTTTTCAGCAATCTTTTTTTTGGACGGAACATCGCCCTGTCACCCAGTCACCCAGGCTGGAGTGCAGTGGCGCGATTTCGGCTCACTGAGACGTCTGCCTCCCGGGTTCAAGTGATTCTCCTGCCTCAGCCTTTTGAGTAGCTGGGATTACAGGTGCGCAGCATGACGCCCAGCTAATTTTTGTATTTTTAGTAGAGACTGGGTTTCACCATGTTGGTCAGGCTGGTCTTGAACTCCTGACCTCGTGATCCGCCCATCTTGGCCCCCAAAAGTGCTGGGATTACAGATGTGAACCACCATCCCCTGCCCTCAGCAATCTTTATGATAGTGAAAAGAAGCTCATTCAATGAATGTTCCAAATAACCATACAAGAAACATCATTCTCATTGACCCTGAGTGGTATCTAGTGGTATGGTTTGTCCTCTCAAAACTCATGTCCAAATTTGATTCCTAATGTGGCAGTGTTTGGAGGTGGGGGCCTAGTGAGAAATGTTTGGCTTATGCAGGTGGATCCCTCATGAATAGATAATTGCCCTCTCACAGCAGGGAGTGAGTTCTTGCTCTTGCAGAAATGAACTGTTTGGTAGGTGCAAAAGTAATTGCAGTTTTGGCTATTATTTTTAAGTAGCAAAACCACCATTACTTTTGCACCAACCTAATAATGCCTGGGAAAGAAGGTTGCTAAAAAAAAGCCTGGCATCCTTGGTTTTACTCTTGTTTTCTTTCTCACTTTGTAATCTCTTTGCACATGCCCACACCAAGTATTGGTTTTCTGCCAAGTATTGAAACAGCTGGAGGCCCTCACCGGATGCAGCTGCCGAATCTTGACCTTTCTAAGCCATCAGAGTTGGGAGCCAAATAAACCTCTTTTCTTTATAAATTCCCGAATTCCAGGTATTCTGTTATAGCAACACTAAATGAACTAAGGCGGAAAATTGGTACTGAAGAGTGGGGTGTTGCTATACCGATACCTGAAAATGTGAGAGCAGCTTTGAAACTGGTTATTGAGTAGTGGCTGGAAGAATTGGAAGAAGCAGTCTAAAGAGTCTGTATTGCAGGGCTCAGAAAAAGACAAAATCACAAAGGAAAGTTTGCAACTTCTTAGACATTGGTTATGTGGTTATGGCCAACATGCTGATAAAAATATGGAGAAAAAAAGGCCATTTTGATGAAATCTTGGGTGGAAGTGAGGAACAACATCATACTGGGTACTGCAGGAAAGGTCATTCTTGTTACAGTGTAGTCTTAGGGCATAAACACAATCTACCCTTCCATCAGAGGCCCACAGCAAAGAATTTGGCTGCATTGTGTTCAAACCCTAAGAGTTTATGGGAGGCAGAATCTAAGAGTTATGAACTAGTATACCTAACAGAAGAAATTTCTAAGCAGCAAAGCAATCAAAAAGCTGTGTGGTTATTTTTAACAGCTTACATTGAGTTACAACCACAAAGGGATAAACTAAAGGCAGCATTTATAATTAAAAGGGAAGAAAAGTGTAAACATCTGCAAAATTCACCACTTGGCCATTTGTTAGAGAATGAAAGAGCATTTTCAGGAGAGGAGTCAAGAGTGTAGCCGCTAGGACTCTTTCTAAAGGGATTAGCACAGATAAAAGGGAGCTGGGTGCTAATAGTAAAAACTATAGGGAAAAGGCCCTAAAGATATTTCAAAAATCTCCTAGACCATCCCTCTCCTCACAAGTCCAGGAGACTAGGAGAACATAATGTTTTCAGGGGACTGGCCCAGGGCACCACTGCCTTGAGCTGTCTTAGGATATTGTTCTCTGCAACCTGGTCACTTCAGATGGAGCAGCCATGGTTCATGTTGCCCCCGGTGAGGTTCACATCACCACTTGCAAGGGCACAAGTAGGAAGCTTTGGAGTCTAGATAGTCTTAATTCTGCAGGCACACAGAATGCAGGAACTATGGAGAGATGGTTTCCCCCATTGAGGTTTCAAAAGATGTACAGAGAAATCTGCAGGCCCAGGTAGAGACTTGTCATGGGGACCGAGACGGTCCAAAATATCTCTACTAGGGCCATACGGAGTGGAAATCTAGGGTAGGAGACACTGCAAAGAGTAGCCACCAGGGCAATGCCTAGGGTGGGGATGCTGCTGGAACCCTAGAATTGTAGTCACTGGCAGCATGCAACCTCAGCCTGGAAAAGCTGTAGGAATGCAGGTGGAATCCATGAAAACAGCTGCATGGATCGCTCTGAGCAAAGTCAAGGAATGAGGCTGCCAGAGGTCCTGGGAGACTACCCCTTGCACCAGTAGAACCAGGACACGAAGTCAAAGAATACTATTCTGGAACTTTCATATTTAAAGTTTGCACTGCTGGTTTTCAGACTTGCTTGCAATAGGGGCCTATTATTTCTATCTTCTTTTAGTTTCTCTCCTCTGGAATAGGAATGTCTACCCTATGCCTGTTGCACCATTGTATCTTGAAAGTGAATAACTTGTTTTCAATTTTATAAGGTCAGAGCTGGACTTTGGGCTTTTATGGTGTTGCTAGAACAAGTTAAGACTTCTAGCACTATTGAGAAGGTATGACTGATTGCATTTTGCATGTGAGAAGGACATGAGTTTTGGGGACCCAGGGGCAGAATTATATGGTTTGGGTATGAATTTTATTTGTCAAAACAAATGTTGAAATTTGATCCTCTCTGTGGGGGTGTTGGGAGGTAGAGCCTCATGGTAGGTGTTGGAGTCATACAGTCAAATTTCCCATATACAGATTAATGCCCTTATTACCACAGAGGGGAGCAAGTTCTTGCTCTCACAAGAATGATATAATATTTCTTGAGATAACAGGTGGTTAAAAAAAAAAAGTCTGCCTTCCTCAGCTTTTCTCTCTTGCCTTCTTTTTACCATATGATCTCTTTACAGACAACTGCTTCCCTTCTGCTTTCTGCCATGAATTGAAGTAGCTTGAAGCCCTCAGTAGATGCAGCTGCCCAATCTTGGACATTCCATACACCCGAATTTTGAGCCAGATAAACTCCTTTTCCTTATACATTACCCAGTCTCAAGTATTTTTGGCAGCAACACTAAACAGACTAAAACATTTAGCCAAGTCGCAGAGTTCTATAGATTTTTATTATGTGCCAGCTACTCAAATTCCACACTTCCAATACCTTTGTCAGTGTTTTCTTCCATCTATTATCCCTTCTCTAAAAGCTGTTCAATAGCTCACTATTTTGAATCTGGAGTTTCACTAACAATCTACATTATATTCGCCAGCTAGAATAATTTTGCTTTCAGAAAGAGAGAAAGATAATTTTTTCCTGTAGCATAGTAATTTCATTTCCAAGATATCTTGGGTTATCAACAACCATTAAGTGAATAAGCTTTACATCCTAGAAAAAAAAATGTGCTAGGAAGTTTCTAACTAGCATCCCCCACTCCTGATATACACACATATGAACTAGAATGTTAGGGATTTTTAATGTCTGTGTAATAATACATGGAGAAGTTCTTCAATTTTTAGCAGCAAATGTGTACCCTAAGGAGACATTTATTTTGCTGGAATGAATACATTTATGAGGTCCTTGGGATCAATTCTTGAGGGGCATAAGGTCCCCAGATAGCATATTTTAGAAAATGTTTCTTGTTCTACAAATCTCCAAGTTCCTGTTTGCTCAGCTGCATACGTCACCATGTCACCAGGAATAAAAACTGGGTTGTTAAAGAGAATACAGAAAATAAGTTTGCAGCTCTTTAAGTGAAGGAAAAAAGGATAGATAAATTACATAGCAAGGGAAATCACCTTTAGTGATAGAATGGAGGTTTTTTACCTGGAAATGTCATAAATTTTTTCCTGATTGAAGCAAAATATGAATTTCCCCTGAATCACTCCTTTTTCTTTCCTTCAAACAAATTGCTGTTGGCATAACACAACACTTGGTGTCTAAGTATTTGATCTTATCATTTCCAATTAGTTGTAGGTGTTTTTAAGGTGTAGGAAAAATATCTGTGCCTTATAAATGCATTCAAAATGGAATATAAAACCTGACTTTGTCCATTATCGACCCATGCTCTGTAGTTCTCTATATTAATTATTCTCATCTGATTTGTGCACTTCTCTCATTTTTCCATTGCATTGTAAGATTCTTAGAAGACAGAAGTCATATCTTTAATCTGCAGCATAGTTTCCACAACATCCCAACTTGCCTCATCTCTTCAAAATCTAAAATATTGATTTAAATATTTTGTATATTATATAAATTGTGTGCCAGCAATTTTTAAATATAATTTTAAAAGATAAAGAAAACCCACAAACATCTTGGCTTTTCAATTCAACTCTCGACTTGCACTTCCTCTCTACATGAACTATTATTATTATCCCTTCTGCATGAAATAAATCAGAAAATAAACAGAATATTGCAAACTGTTGGAATCATCTTATGGTTAAAATCAATCTGATAATCACCCAGTAAAACCTCAAATAAATCTTTTATCTGTATAAAAAAAAAAGTAGTCAGAATTCCACTGCTGTTTCCTTAGTTTTTATTTATATCTACCAAAGTTGCAAATATTTCATCCCAAGAAATTTGTTTGAAGGTAGAATTTCTGTATTCCCACACGAGGGCTGCAAACTAAATTACACATGACTGCCACAGATTATTGCTTTATAAGTAGTCACACCAGAATGCATCTTGTGATTATTAGTTTATCAGAAAATAATGTGTTATTGGATAGCAATATGAACTACCTATTTTCGTATTTTATCAAGAGAAGTCTATGTTGTACAGAATTGCGTTTTAAATATAATGAATGATTCTGCTGTCCTACTTCTATTTCATTGTCATAGGTTAAGGCTTCTTCTAATACCAGACCAATATATGGAGAGTTCATAAAATAGATAGTTTTTGTTTTTACAGAAGAAACAAAATATCTTGAAGTGCTACAGAGCAATTGTTATGTTTCTTCATCTCTTGAAAAGGCTCTTACTGTTGCCGTAAGTCCCAGTGAGTTATAGTTCTTTTATAACATGAAAAAGATAATTGCTATAATACCACTATGTGAATTTCAACTTTCAGCCCTCTCTCTAAAGTTAAAAGTTAGCTTCCAAAGCTTTTAGAAGGCTGTTGCCCTTTTCAAACTACATTTCTAGTGCATCTGTCTTATTGATTTATTCATAGGAAATGCTACTCGCTCATTTCTTGTGTATGAAACTAAAGAAGGGCTACGTAAGTGCCTCCTAAACCCTGGCAACCTTCTCAAATGTACTTGGCTAAATAGCGAAAACTTATTCTTTCTGGTCAAGACAATGGTCAGACTGGAGAGGAAAATGGGGCTCTCAGTGCCAACAAGGATAGGTCATAAATTCTAGTTTACCACCAATATCAAATGGGAAATGTTTCACAATTCCAGGAACTATTATTTCCAGAAAGTGATAGAGCCTCTCCAGTGATAAAAGCATTGATCCCCAACTGAACTCTGAGTATATAATGTAAATTGGAGGAGTCTTTTTGAAGAAATCCATTTCTGTAGTCTCAAAGTCCTTCAGTTTAATATGGGTGAATGAATATTAAAGAAAGAAGTGAGGCAGCTTAATTCTACCATTCAAAATAAAGAACTAAAATGAGAGAAAAAATGACTTATTTTGGTTATAATACAATCTCTCATTTCTCTTTGTTTACAGATTAATCATTCACATTATTTATACTCTGGTAGCCTCCTTTTGCATTGTATGATTTATTCCATGTGCCAGTTTATATGGAACTAAATTATTTATTATCATGTAAAGGTTTGTAAGGCAGAGAAAGCCCACAAAAGTTTTACTTTTGTCCAATAATGAAGAAAATATTGAATACACAAGTTATTTTCATGGACTTTATTTTTTGTCCATTGAAAACAATAGACTACATTCTCTAGTATTGGAAAAGGTCCACAATGCCTGGACTTTCTTAATTCCATATAAAATAAGATAAAAGAAGACAATTTCACTTAAAGGAAGATAAATGCTAAGATGGTTTGATCTAAATGGTTTGATCCCTAGCACTCATTCCCCTTTTAGATGCTTATATAGATAAAAGCAAAACATATTATGATAGAAGCAATGATGAAGTTATTACTCTTTGAAAAGTAACTACCACCAAAGTATTATCCAATGGTATTGATTGGTTCTGACCCATCAGTGATATGACAGTGAGTCTGATGTGCAGTGAACAGAGATTCTAAGCAGAATTATAGTGCTTCACTCAAATATTAATTGTCCAGGAGCACCTGAAATTTGAGGCAACCATTTAATATAAAAAGATAACAAAGCTTATTTGATAAAATAGAAACATAAAATACTTGTAAGCCTTATGATAACTTCAAACCAAAAAACATACAATGAGTGCACAAAAAATTAAAAGCAGGAAACTAAACCATATCATTAGAGAAAATAACTTTCAATAAAGAAAGACAGAAATGAAGACGAAAAAAGTGGATATGGGAAAAGAACCAAAAAACAAATAATGAAATGGTAGGATTAAGTCCTTCATTACCAATAATAACATTGAATGTAAATGGACTAAACTTTCTAATCTAATAATAAGTAGTTAAATGAATTATTTCTAATATGGTAGTTGAATGGAATAAAAAACAAGACACATTGGTTTGTTGCCTACAACAAACACATTTCACCTATAAAGACACAAGTGGACTGGAAATACAGCGATGGAAAAAACTCCATGTCATTGGAAACCAAAAAAAAAAAAAAAAAAGCAAGAATAGCTATACTTAAATCCAACATAATAGATTTCAAAACAAAAACTGTAAGAAATTATAAAGAAGATTATTATACAATGATAAAGGGGTCAATTCAGCAAGACAATATAAGAGTTTTAAATATACATGTACCCAACACTGTAGCATTCAGATATATAAAGAAATTATTATTGGAGCTAAAGGGAGAGAGGCCCCATTACAGTAATAAATGGAGACTTCAAGATCCTACTTTCAGCATAGGACAGATCTTTCAGACAGAAAATCAACAAAGAAATATCAGGCTTAATTTCCACTATTGACCAAATGGATATAATAAACATTTACAGAGCATTTCATCCAATGGCTAAAGAATCCACATTCTTTTCCTCAGCACATGGATCATTCTCAATGGTACACCATATATTAAGTCCCAAAATGAGTCCTGAAACATTCAAAAAAATTGAAATAATATCAAGTATCTTCTATGACCACAAATGAATAAAACTAGAAATTAATAACAAGAGGAATTATGGAAATTCAAAAAACAAAGAATACACTCTTAAAAAACATTAAAACCTAATATATGTGATAGAATTTCTTCTTAGAAATAGAATAAAAGGGAATCATTAAAAGCTTTTGAATAAAGAAAAAAATGGACAGTGGGGGGTAGGGAGGTTGGGAAGGTATAACATGGGGAGAAATGCCAGATATTGGTGACAGCTGGATGGAGGCAGCAAACCACATTGCCATGTATGTACCTATGCAATAATCCTGCATGATCTGCACATGTACCCCAGAACCTAAAGTGCAATTATATATATATATATATATATATATATATATATATATATATATATATAAAGACGATGTCAGTAAAAATCTTTAGAGTCAAAATAAAGAATTCAGATAATGTTACTGTTGACATTGTTCATATTAATTACTGCCATTGTTAACTGAGAACATTGGGTTATTTTAATTGAACAAATCTAGACTTGCATTATATATTTGCTATAATATGAAAAAGAAGAGATTTATATTTGTATTTTTTCTAATTTTCTTTTATCATTTTTCTATAAAATGTTATTATTTCCTCCCAATTTTTCTATTTCTAAGAAGAAATCCTATCACATATACTGTTTTCATGGTTTTTAAGAGCATATTCTTTCTTTGTTTTTTGAATTTTTATTATTTTTATCTATCTTTCTGTCAAACTTTCTTTTGTTCTTTAGGTGTCAAAATCTACCAGTAAGGCTTTCTCTTGTACCCTGTCTCATACTTAATTTAAAAATTCTTGCTCTAAGAAGAGAGTAATTCGACCTATATTAAGATGATTTTGAGACACACTAAAAAGTAGAGAAGCTGTCAGATTAAAGACAGCCTTTATTTAATAGCCTTATCTCTTTTTTCCTTTAGCTTTAGTCAAAGAATACATCTCTCCTATACAGCATATTGAAGAACCAAGCAGAGAGAGCACAGGGATGCAAACTACTCTCTTTTTTCATCTTAAAATTATAACACAGTATTCAACTGGTGTAAAAATCAATACAAACTGGGAAATACAAATCCACTATAAAATATGTCCTACTAATTTATCTTTCTCAGGAAGATGGATAAGTTACTTCCATTTATCTTTCTTTTAATCTGTATTTGTGGTTTATGATGGTTAATACTGAGGGTGAACTTGATTGGACTGAAGGATGCAAAGTATTGTTCCTGGGTGTGTCTGTGAGGGTTTTCTAAAAGGAGATTTAACATTTGAGTCAGGACTGGGAAAGGAAGACCCATACTTAATCTGTGTGGGTACAATCTAATCAATTGCCATTGCAGTCAGAATAAAAGCAGGCAGAAGAATGTGAAAAGACAAGACTGGCTTAGCCTCCCGGTCTACATCCTTCTTTTGTGTTGGATGCTTCCTGCCCTCAAACATTGGACTCCAAGTTCTTCAGCCCTGGGACTCGAATTGGCTTCCTTGCTTCTCTCATCTTGCAGACAGTCTACTGTGGAACCTTGTGTTCATGTGAGTGTCCTTAAAAAAACTCTCCTGTATATATACATCTATCTTATTATTTCTGTCCCTCTAGGGAACCCTGACTAATGCATTATTATTTGTCTTGATTTTAAAGAGAAAAAGTTAATAAGTTTACATTTACTTTAGAGATTAAAGTTATATACATTGTAAAAGGAACATATTGCGGAATTAAATCACAGTCTACAGTTTAAAAGAGAAACCTATTAAAAGCAACTATAGCAATAATAATATGCTAAGGAATAAAAATTATTTCAAAAATGTAAATTATGATACCAAAAACATAAATGTGTGTATCAGGTGAAGTGTAAGATTTTTGTATGTGATGAAAATTACATTGTTATCTGCTTAATACAGCCTGTTAAAAGTGTAAGATATTTCATATATCCTATAGTTTTGTGACTACCTCATGGCTGCCTCTGAGAAACTCACTGATTCACTTCACATTTAAGGACCCACATAGAATTGCAAATGAAGGGATGGAAAATACATATTTCACACAAATGGAAATTCAAAGAGAGCAGGAGTTGCTATAGTTAGAGCAGACAGTGCGTCTTAGTCAAAACTGTAAAAATAAAATAAAAGTTATTATATAACAATAAAAGTGCCAATTTATCCGTAGGTGTGACATGGTTTGACTCTGTGTCACCATCAAATCTTATGTCAAATTGTAATCCCCATGTGTCAGGGAAGGGACCTGGAGGGAGGTAATTGGATCATGGGGGTGGATTTTTCCCATGCTCTTCTCCTGATAGTGAGTTCTCATGAGATCCGATGGTTTAAACATGCGACATTTCACCCCTTGGTCTCTCTCTCTCTCTCCTGCTGCAATGGAAGAAGTACCTTGCTTCCCCTTCATCTTCTGTCATGATTGTAAGTTTTCTGAGGCCCCCCAGTCATGCAGAACTATGAGTCTCTTCACCTCTTTCCTTTGTAAATTTTCCATTTTCAGGAAGTTCTTTATAGCAGTATGAAAATAGACTAATAAAAGATGATAACACCTGTAAATATATATGCACTCAACATTGTAGCACCTGAACATACAAAGTAAATGCAGTCATGTATCACTTAATGATGAGGATACATTCTAGAAAATGTATCATTAGGTGATTTCATGGTTGTGGGGACATTACAGAGTTTACTTACACAAGCCTACCACACACTGAGGTGTTTCCTACCACACACTGAGACTATATAATATATAGCTTATTGCTCCTAGGCTACAAACTGTACAGTTATGTTACTATACTGAATAATGTAGGCAACTATAACACCATGGTATGTATTTGTATATCTAAACATATTTAAGTGAAAAGGTACAAGAAATGAATGGCATTATAATCTTATAAGGTCATATATGTATGACCTTATATGATCATATATGTAGTCTATTATTGACCAAACACTGTTTTTTGGCATATGACTATATTAATTAATATAAAAGAGGAGATATACTCTAAAACAATAATACAAGGGGACTTCAATATCTCACTTTCAACAATGGACAGATCATCTAGGTAGAAAATCAATGAAGAAAAATAACTCAAACTAAATTTAGACCAAAAAAATTCTTAACAAACATATAGAGATCATCCCATCCAATGTCAGCAGAGTATACTTTCTTCTCAAATGCACGTAGAATACTCTCCAGAATAGACCATATGTTAGGCCAAAATAAATAAATAAATAAATAAATAAATAATTCTTAGCAAATTTGAGAATATTGATATGATATCAAGAATATTTTATCACAGTGATATGAAGCTAGACATCAATAACAAGGAGAATTTTAGAAAATTCAAATGCTCATGTTGAAATTGAACAAGCACCTGAATCAACAATGAGTCAAATAGAAATGAAAAGGGAAATTTAAAAAATTACTTGAGATAAGTGCAAATGGAAACACAACATACTGAAACTTAAGAGATGCAGCAAAAACAGTCCTCAGGTGAAAGTTTAGGATAATAAATGGCTATATACATCAAAGAAAGCTTTCAAATAAATAACCCACACATTAAACCTCAAAGAACTAGGAAAAGAACAAAGTAAGCCTGGAATTAGTAGAAGAAAGAAAATAAAAAAGATCACTGCAGAAATACATGAAACAGAACTAGAAAAAAATAAAAAATATATAACTTCTTAAAAGATAAACAAAATTGACAAATGTTAGCTAGAATAAGAATAAGAGAGAAGACTCAAATAAATCTTCTTATTTGATATGGAAGAAGAGATATTACAGGTTATATCATAGAAATACCAAAGACCTGAAATGACTATTACAAACAATTATATGCCAAAAAAATAGATAATCTTGAAGGAATGTTGATGTTTACATTTCTAGAAACATGTAACATAATTATACTAGCACTGAATTATAAAGGAGTGGAATATCTGAACAGACTGAGAGTAACTAAGAAGAATTGATCAGTAATAGAAAGTCTCTTATCAAATAAAGTCCCAGGACTTTATGTCTTCAAGGGTGGATTCCATCAAACATTTAAAGAAGAATTATTACCAATCCTATGCAAAATCTTTCAAAAAACTGAAGGAGACAGAATTCTTGAAAGCTTTTCCTCTAAGGTCAGGAAGAAGACAAGGGTTCCCATTGCCGCTGTTTATATTCAACTTAATACTGGAAATTCTGATCAGAGAAGCTAGACATAAAAAAGAATTAAAAGGCATCTAAATAAGAAAGGAAGTGAGGTTGTCTGTGTTTGTTGATATTATGATTCTAAATTTAAAAATATAAATAAAAACCCTAAGGATTTCACCAAAAACCTATTAGAACTAATAAGCCAAGTTGCAGGACAAAAAATCAACACACGAAAATCGGAAGTATTTCTGTACATTAATAACAAAGTAAGAAAGAAATTATGAAAACAATACCATTCACAATAGCGTCAAAAAATTAAAACATTTAGGAGAAAATGTATCTAAGTAGGTGAAAGATCTATTTACTGTAACCTATAAAGCATTATTAAAAGGAATTGAGAAACATGCAAATTAAAAAAAGATATAATGTTTTCATCTATTATAAGAAAAAATTATGGTAAAATTTCCACAGTACTCAATGTTGTCTACAGATTCAATATAATTCCTATCCATATTACCAAGCTCTAATACTCAAAACAGTATGATACTGGAACAGATACTTCAACCAACGGAACAAGATAGGAAGCCCACATAGACACCCACCTATTCACAGTCAGTTGACTTTTGACAAAGGTGCCAAGAAAACACAATGGGATAAGGACCATCTTTTCAGTAAATAGTGTTTGGAAAGCAAATGTCCACATGTAGAAGAATGAAATTGGATCTTTATCTCACAACATATGCTAAAATCGACGACTCAAAAATGGGTTAAAAACTTAAATGTAAGACCTAAAACTGTAAAACTACTAGAAGAAAGCATGGGGAAAACTCTCCAAATTTGTTTCAACAACAATTTATTGTATATGAACCAAAAAGCACAGGCAACAAAAGCAAAAATAGACAAATGAGATTGCATCAGGCTAAAAAATTTCTGCATAGCAATGGAAATAGTTAACAAAGTGAAGTGATTACCCATATATTGGGAGAAAACATGTTCAAATGATACAACTCATACAACTCATAAGAGGTTAATATCTAACATATGTAAGAAACTTTAGCAACTATACAGCAAGAAAACAACCCAAACTGTAAACCAAATTAATGAAAAAAAGTACCTGAGTAGACTTTTTCAAAAAAAGAGATACAAATAGCTAAATATATAAAAAATACTCAACATCACTAATAGAGAAATGCAAATTAAAATTCTAAAGACATAGCATGTCATACTTATTGAAATGGTCATTATAAAAAAAAAGTAATACACACTGGCAAGGATGTGAACAAAAGGAAACCCTTGTACACTGTGGGTGAGAGTGTAAATTGGTACAGCTATTATAAAAAATAGCATACAGGTTCCTCAAAAATTAAAAATAAAACCACCATGTGAACTTGGAATCTCATGTCTAAGTACATATCCAAAGGAATTTAAATAAGTAAGTATATTAAAGAGACATATGAACCATCATGGTTCATTGCAGCATTATTCACAATAGCCAATAGGTGGATATAAACTAAGTGTCTATTATGGTATGAATATATAAAAAAAATATGATATGTATTGCAATAGAATACTGTTTAATCTTTTTAAAAAGGAAATCCTGTTATTTGTGACAACATGGATGAACATAAAGGACATTATGCTATTAATAAATGAAATAAGCCAGACACAGAAAGACAAATGCTATATGATATTCACTTACACATTGAATCTAAAAATGTCAAACTCATGAGTAGAAAGTAGAATCATTGTTATCAGAGGCTGGGAATCGATAGAAGGGTGGGGAAATGTTGACCAAAGGGAAAACATAATGTCTTGAATATTTACTCAGAATCATGGGTAGTTCTCTCATTAGTTTTCTCCTAAAGATTATACTGGATGCTCTAAATTCATATTCACTCTTAAAATTTGTGTTCAGATCTACTCACCATTACTTATACCCCTGTTCTTTGTTGTAGCTACTCCTATTGTTTAATCATTATATTTTGATTAATTCAATAGGTTATTTTTTGAATTCTAATTTAAATAATACCTTTAATAAAATTATTAACACCTACTCATAAGCTCTGTGTTTACAATAATTCAACACATTTCTCTCCTTTGGGTGTGAACTTCTACAAATTAGATTAAATTGTGTGTGTATTTTTTAAGGTATATTTAAGTATAATTTATGTACAATAAAATACAACTTTATAACATGTTGAATTATCTGAATTTTGAAGCCATATACAGTTATGTAACTATCATGATAAAAATTATAGAATCTCTCTGTTACCACAAAAACTACCTTTGTGTTTTCTTAGTATTTCTAACTTGCACACATTTTCAAAACCTATTTAATTTCTCTTAGAGACACAATTTTTCCAGTATTGCCAATTTTTAAAATATAAACATAGACTAAACCAAGATATGAAATTATGATGCAATCTCTTACATAAGAATACTTAACAATTTGTGTCTGTTTGCAATAGTCCTTTAAAATGAACTAAACAATTTTGTTCACATAAATAATTTCTCATATGGCTTAATTATGTTGGTTTATATATAATGAAAAAGATATTAACATGCACAAAGTTCTTATGAAACTTTGTTATTTGTGTCTGGTTACATTTAACATTTATCTTAATTGAGAAGATTCCTCTAAAATGTAAGATAAATGAGTATAGTCTCTTATTATGTCTTAGAAGTATATGAAAATGAATAACATTAATGACTGGCTAATACATTCCTTTAAAATTTGAATTGTTTCAAACTTTTGCGTTTAAAATTTAAAAAAATAGTTATTTTATAAATGTTACTTGATAATGAAAAATATTTTTGAATATATAATACAATGTGATTTTGATAGATGCTTCAGTAAAGATTTTAATTAATTGAGAGGTACTGCCATAACAAAGTAATTTCATTACACTGTGTCTATCTACAAGAACAAGATTACTAGAATAGGTCAGGCACGGTGGCTCACGCCTGTAATCCCAGCACTTTGGGAGGCTGAGGCGGGTGGATCACTTGAGGTCAGGAGTTCGAGACCAGCCTGGCCAACATGGCAAAAGCCCATCTCTCCTAAAAATACAAAATTAGCTCGGTGTGGCTTGTCAAGCCTAAGCCTACCAAGTAGTGAATCCTAGCTACTTGGTAGGCTTAGGCTTGACAATTGCTTGAACCAGGGAGGTGGAGGTTGCAGTGAGCCAAGATCACACTATTGCACTCCAGTCTAGGCAACAGGGTGAAACACCATCTCGACAGCTAGGGTGAGCACTAATGTACTCTGGATTTTAGGTGATTAGAATGTGTTGTTATAGGTTCAACAATTTTAACAAATGTATCATTCTGATGAGAAATTTTGATAATGGGAAAGTTATATCTATGTGGGGCAGAGGGTAGATGGGAACTTAAAAAATCTAATACATCTTGAATATTATCCAAATTCATCAATATGTGATAATCAGCTATGAATAGATAAGTCAATTGCAAATGTAAAGATAAGAATAAAAAACCCTACATTTTACTGAGATGCATTTTCAATAAAATTTTAAACACTATGTTTAATAAATGTGTGTTAATAGTAAAAATCATTTTCTATTGAAAGTATTTTTGAAATAAATTATTGTTTATTTCAATTAAAATATTTTTAATTATTTAGAGAATTAAATTTCCATTTTATGTTTATTTCTATTTCAAAAATTAAAATAATTGATAGAGGTTTTGTGATCATAAAAAATATAAAACTTTTAAAAAGTAGCAGGAGAAATGGAACATAAATATGAAATATGAACTTAAAAAAAGTCATAAATTAAATTTCAAACAATTAAAATAGGGCTTATTTATGCAATCTTTTAAATGAATGATAATTGATTTAAAGCCACTAACTTTTAAATTCCAGTGGACATGTTAAAAAAGTGAAGTAATAATTTATTTTTTAAAATCAAGATTTAAAATATGACAAGATTAGGTATTTTGATAAATTTTTAGCTGTTTATACAATATACTTCCATTTCTGTTTAAGAGAGTGTAAATGGCACCAGAATAGGCCTCTAAGCAAAAATAACTACAAAAGTGAACAAATACATGAGACAACTGGATTGAGATGTTGTAAAATAGGCTGCGGAGAACTGCAATCCCTGAGTGCTTGGCCTCTTTCCCCACTAGAGTGCAGGGACAGCTTGGGGCACATTTCCTACACATTGCACATCGTGGCTACTGAGAAAGCTAAAGCATTTGCAGAAGGGCAGTGGACAGAGGAAGTTGAGCATGAGCAGGATGTGCCTACATATCTTACTCAGACCAGTATCTGAGGAGCAGTGAATTCAGTGAAGACTCTGGTGATCACACAATGCTAACAGACATCACAGATATCAGCTTTCCAGATATCTCTCTGAAGAGATCTGATGGAACACCCTGGGCGCTAATGTGACAGAAAATTTCATCTAAAAATACTACTACTCAAGCCTAAGAGTAAAGCCTTTGTTAAACTCAATTAAAAAAAAAATTCAACAGTGTATTGACTAGAAAGACCACAGCAATGTCTAATATGGAATTAAATATTACAGGACATGCAAAAAAAAAAGATATTTTGGCCTGTAACCATGAAGAAGAAAATAAGTAAATGAATCTGAGATGACCCAGATGCTGTAGATGACTATGACAGCAAAATGTTTCAAAGCATCTATTACAAATATGTTGAAGTACTTAAAGAACAATGTGGTCAGAATGAATAAACAAATGTGAATATCAACAGAAAAATGAAACTGTTTTAAAAATATAAATTCTAGAGCTAAAAAGTACACATTCTGAAGAATAATTCACTAAATTATGCCAGTGTAGATAGAAAATGCAAGAAATTATCTAACCTGAAAATCAGAGAAAGAAGTAAAAATGAAAAATGGAAAGAGACAGAGAGAAAGAGAGAGAGAAAGAAAGAGAAAGAGAGAGGACATTTTAATTCAGGAAAGAAACAAAAGAAAGGGACAGTAATGCCAATGAAAAAGGCTCAATAATTCCTAGTATTTGGTGAAGAGGAGAAACTTACAGATCAAAGAAGCTCAGTGAACTGTAAAAAGCTTAAAGAGATCTGTACAGTGAAGGAAGAAAAAAACACAGTAAACGAAGAGCTTAAAATCACCAAAGCATAAGTACATGTAGAGGAACAATAATATGAGGCACAGACTTCTCATTAAAAGTGGAGAAAAAGTCTAAGATGGAAATCAGACCACAACTTTTAAAAATTAAAATGAAAGGGAGACATTCAAATAAAAGTTGAGAAGTTTCAACTGTTAACCTAAAACTACATAACTAGGATGGTAGGTATAAAAGTAGGAAAAACAAACAAACAAAAAAACAGGCAAATGAAAAAAGTACCCAGAAACAGACACTTATAAGATTATTCAATTTTTGGTAGAAGCCAAAGCATTTCAATGGGGAAGAAAATCTTTTTAAACAAATAGTTGTGAGACAAATGGATAAACATATGGCATATAATAAATCTTAATGTCACCTAATAACATACGCAAATCTTAGTTTGAGATGGAGCTCAAATGTGAAGGCTAAATGTAAAAGCTAAAACTAAATGTTTCAACAACAAAAAAATATCGATTTCTCTCTGCAACTCGAGGTAGGCAAAATTTCTCAGAAAGATTTTTATGTAAGACATTTATTGAAAAGAATAAAAGTAAAGAGCAAACATGATAAATTAAACTTAATACTTCATCAAAATAGGAAAATTACTAAAATGTTACAAGCAAAATAGGTAACCTACAAAAGATCTGTATAAAAAATATGTATTTTTACAATTCAACAGTAAAACAATTGTTGAACGAACAATTTAACAAGATTGAGCAATAAACTTGGATACTTTAGAAAGAATCATTTACAAGTGTCTGATAAACATGAGAAAAATATTCAGCATTGTTGTTTATCAGGAAACTGTATATTAAAATCAAATGTATATACACTCACCAGCATGAATACAATAAAAACCTGTCAATTGCAAATGGTGAGGTGCAGAGCAAGCCAATCTCTCACACAGGCTAGCGAAAATGTATCTATTCTATCCTCTTTGAGAAAAGTTTGGTAGCCTATTATAAAGGTATACATCTGTCTCTGAAATTCTACCCTAGGCATATATACTCAAGATCAATAAAATCTCATGTCTGTGAATAGTTTTGCACAAGGATGTCTGCAAATATACTATACACAAGAATCAAAAACTGGAAGTGGTCTAGGTTTCTATTAACAGAAGAATGGATAAATATTTTGTGGTAAAATCATATAACAAAAATGCTACCTAGCAATAAAAAGAAACTAATACACACAAAAATAGATACATCTCAGATATTATGTTGAAAAATGAATTAGAATAAAAAATTATAGACAGAATGATTTGACAGGGAAAACTAATTGATGGTGAAAAAAATGCAGAAATGTTTACCTCTGTGGGGGTGAGGGTATTGATTGAAAACAACAACATAGTAACTTTTTAAGGTATTGGAAATGTCCTGTGTTAATAGTGTTTACTCCTGTCAAAACTCATTAAATTTTACATGTAAGCTTTGTTCATTTCACTCTAATTAAATTTTATCTCAAAGAAACAAAATAGAAATGGAAAACAAATTTTATTATAGCTTTGCTTTTTTTTCCTTGGTGGCTTAGGTTACTAATTTGAAACTATTTTCTGTGTTTACTAAGTTTGAGCAAACATGTACAGATTTTGAAGTTAATGAAGACCAGGTTTCTCACTGTTTTGGAAGAGGGTGTTAATGTGTGCATATGTGTATGTGTGTATATGTGTATGTGTGTATATATACCTGTGTATAAATGTATATATGTATATGTGTGTGTGTGTATACACACACACACATACACACACATACACACACACACACACACATGTGCCTGGAATACATTCTGAAGTTTTTGATAAAATTGAGGTATCAGCATGAGCTCAGCATCATTTTCATAAATGAATATAGAGATACGTATTTTCTGAGTTCTGTCCATTGAGAAGGCATAGAAGCTATCTCCGTCTTTTTCTAAAAAACATTGTCCATTTAAAAGGTACAGCAAATGTAACTGATAGTAAAACTACACCAACAAAGGTGTAATGCAAGCCCAAATTAGCCTGTATTCCCAGACATTAAAGAGGCATTTTGAGAATCCCGGAGATATATGTCAGAAGGATGCAAGAAGCAGCCACATACGTGCAGAGAGAGTAAGGAAGACAGGATGCTAAAGCAAAGAAAAAAAAATGTATGCAATTGGTGAATGTGAGTAAAGTGGAGAGTATACAGGAGCGTTTTGCACTAGTTTTGCAACTTTTCTGTACATGTGAAACTAAACAGAATGAAATGCAACAAAAATGTTTTAATAAATATGTTAAAAATCATTGAAAACCAGTGGACTAGTCTATCCATTGTATTTGAACTCACCCTATAAAATGTCAGTTCTATCTTTTAGGTTTTTTTTTTTCCTGACAATTCTTTCACAATAAAATGCCTATTCTTGCCTCCCTGTCACTACCTGTCCCTCAGAATGTACCCAAAGGGTCTTCCTCTCCATGAAACTTCCCTTGTCCTGCTGAGGCTACAGAGCATTCCCTAACCACCACCTTTACAACGGAGCAGATGGCCTATTTACAGGTAGTGTGTTTAATGCTTACTTACATTCACTTACTTTTTGATATGTGTTTTTGTTTTAAAGCTTTTGAAGCTTTAAAAGACAGCAATATTATTTCTACTGTTGCCAATCCTAACATCTAACTGCACTGCATGTAATTCAGTGCTTAATATTTTCAGTTCAACAGTTCTTGCTTTAAAAAATATATCCCAGTGAAAATCTGGATTTAAAATACATTTAATTCTGCATAAGCATTTAGCCTACTATTTTAAGTGATTTGCACAAGTCAAACTAATATTACAATGTTAGGTTTTTGCAGAGTTTATAATAAATGCATATTTTTTTGAAAACCAAACTCATTTCTTATGGGCAAATATTTTTTAACTTGTGAATTACTTTAAAAGTATATTATGCCATTTTTGCATTGCTATAAAGAATACCTGAGGCTGGGTAATGTAATTGGCTCATAGTTCTGCATGCTTTGTAGACAGCATAGTGGCATCTGCTTCTGGTGTGACATCAGGAAACTTCTAAACATGGCGGAAGGTGAAGTAGGAGCAGGTGTCTCACATGGCATGAGCGGGGGTAAGAGAGAAAGACAGTGAAGGGGAGGGAAGCTGTCACACACTTCCAAATGACCAGATCTTGTGAGAATACACTCACTATCCCCAAAACAGCACCAAGCCATGAGAGATCTACCCCCATCAAAGCTCTCCCAGGAGTCTGCACCTCCAGCATAGGAGATTACCTTTCAAGTTGAGATTTGTGCAGGGACAAGTGTTCAACCTATACCAATAAATAAGTACAAACATCAGTCATTTCATAAACTGACACTTGCTACTGTCTCCTGGATGTAGTAGTGTAACTGCATCCAGGAGACAGATCGTTACACACTGCAGTAGTGTGTAACGATCTTCATAGACATTTCACAACTTGATATTATTATATCACATTTATCAAAGGTATCTCACTTCCTTGTTTTGTCAACTGTACCTAATCCTAGTAGGCAGAGAGCATTATTATGTGAAAGCCTTTATCATTTGTGGATTCAGGACTGAGAAAGGAGAGAAAGCAAACAGATGTTTTCAAACTCCAGTGGCCATCTGCTGAGCCCTAAGCAACGTTCCCAACAGAGGAACGATCAGCAGTGCACTTACTCACAAAATACTCATTTTGAGAATGAAATGATTTTAGTAGTCTCCAAGGCTATCTCTTTCTCATCCTCTGTCAGTACTAAAGTTAATATGGAAATAAAAATAAACAAAGCATCTTTACTTACTGTGTTTTCAAAAATTTATCAACTTGTTTAAACATCTAACTCTAGTGCAAACAAACATGGTTTTATTGTAATTGCATTTAAATCTGGATGGAAAACAGCAACCCCTCATCAAGTAGCTTTTTCTCTGTAGGATTATGCATACTTGCTTTAAATTGAGCCTTATTTTACTCTTCAGGTGGAAGACCAAGGACTTTGTTTTATAGAGGAAATGTTCTCATCTAGATGCACTAATCTACTCATAATAATATCTGTATATATTAATATTACATACCAAAATTTGCAGTCATTTGCTGGGGCTACCATAACTAAGTACTGGAGACAATTTGTCCTAAACAAGAAAAATTTATTTCTCACAATTTTGGAGGATATCAGTGCAAGACCAAGGTGTCTACAGATGAGTTTCCTTTGAGGGTCATAAGGAAAGGATTCATTTTAGGCCTCCGCCATTGGCTTGTGGTTAACCACTATCTCACTGTCTCTTCACATGGTTGTCCATCTGTGCACATATATGTTCTATCTTTCCAAACCCACAGACTCTGTCTTACGTGATTTAACTTCCTAAATCTAGACTTCACTCCTATTCTATTCCTTATACAGTGTTAATATCTGAACAGCTCATTGCTATGGTTTAAAATTTTTTGTCCCCTCCAAATGAATGTTGAAGATTAATTGCCAATGCAACAGTATTGGGAGGTATGGTCTCTGGTGGGTGACTGTGTTTTGAGGGCTTTACCCTCATGAATGAGATTAGGTGCTTTTTAAAAAGGATATGATGAATAGAGTTTGTTTTCTTGCCCTTTTGTCATTCACCAGGTGAACACACAGAGTTTCTACCCTTTAGAGGATGCAGATCTCACCAAAACACTGAACCCGTTAGTACCTTTATTTTGGACTTTTCTGTCCCCAGAATTATGACAACATAAATTAACATTCTGTATAAATTACCCACTCTCAGGTATTCTGTTACAGCTGCACAAAACAGACTAAGATAATAAAACATAATTTCACACTCAAAATGTATAGCTGAGATATGTTCTCTCATTGTGTTTGCACATACATAGCCATACAATATTTACATTGTACAATAAGTTCTCACTAAACTTCGTCAATAGGTTCCTGGAAAGTGCAACTTTAAGAGAGACAAAATGTCACAAATCCAATTTTACCATAAGCTAATTGATGTAAAGAAGAGTTACATTTCCACAGAATATTTCTAGTCACAAAACCATTACCAAACATCTAAATAAAGACTCAAAACACTTCTAATACTAAACATTGAAATAAATATGAGCTATACACACATTTAAAAAATATTAATAAAAAGTTACATCATTATTTACCCAATTATTGGTGAATCAATGAGATGGTGGCCATAGAAGTGGTGGGTTAGATCAAGGAATAAACGTTCGCAAAGCAAACACTGTAAGGAGCATCTCCTACCACTACACAGTCCACAGAAAAATAAATGACGAACATGGTGGGCTCACTGACTACATTGGTATGGCATTGCTTATTGTTGTGCCTCTATATGATTATTGTAGACCTCACACATTTTAATTTCACAATCACTGGTATTCACTCATTCATTCATGAATTTTTCAATCTGCTTATTCCAGTTTGGAGTCTCAGTTGGCTAGAACCTTTCCTGGCAACTCAGAGCACAATGTGTAAACCTACCCCAGATAGGACACTATGCCCTGGCAGAGTACACTCACACCCACAGTCACTGAGACTGAGACCACGTAGCCAACCCAATTTGCTTCATGCACACAGGTTTGGGATGTCAAAAAAAAACTCAGAGAAAATCCATTTAGATATGGGGAAAATGTACAAACTTCACACAAGCAGTAGCTGGCCTGAAATAATTTTTTTCCTCAGCATTACAAGGAAATAATGTTCAATGAAATGACATTATTGAAGGACCTGCTATACGGTGGCTAAAATTAGAGCTAGGTGAATGTTTAAGAAGACTGATTTAGCTTCAGATGTGTTTAATTTGAGGAGACTGGAGTTGTATAGAAAACAACTGAGAAAAATACAGGCAACGTTATATAGGAATTCATCAGTCTACAAATAGTGATTGAAGTCACTGAAATTTTAAACATTTCTCCAAAAGAAGCTCTGAGGAGGGAGATGAGAAAAGGAATAAGGATGAAACCTAGATGGTCATGCTTTGCTCAAAAATGCAGGAGAAACTATTCCTCAACTTCAGGAATTAAAACATTTTTAGGTTTTATGAAATTTCAAAATAACAATCAATTTAGTGTTAGGCCCAATTGTAATAGCTTGGAACCCTGTTCCCCCTTCTAAAGACCACATCGATACAGGGAAGGGCTGGTCTAGAATAAGTCTATTCTAATGACACCGTATCAAATATACACCCCAAACTTTTGTCACTTTACCCTTTACCTTCATCTTCCTCAAATTTTCTTGTAACTTCTCAGTTAATGAGATGTTACTTCTGTCACAGATGTTACTTCTGTCTTCTAATGCAGAATCTTTTATGCCAGCTGCTTATTTTTCATCTCAGAAGCTTCCGTCACTGACACATTCACCTGGGGGATCTCTCCTTTACAAACTAAACTCGTGACCACAATGAATCCCTGTTCATAAGCACTCAGACAGTTTTCTTACTGTGAGTCTTAAGGCAAATCACTACCGGGGAAGGGAAGATGTAAGCTGTCAGATGGGCAATGGCAAAGCTTTGAAATTTCTTAATCACTAATATATAAACTTAAATCTGTGCCTTCCATTTGAGATAGTAAAATGAAAGAAATTCAGTCTTCACATTTAGATTATCGTTTTTGAGAGTGGGATTCCCGCATTTCCGTCAATACTTGATCTGCTACTTTCACCTAAGCACAGTAACAAAGTCTTGAAATCTTTAGCCACTATATACACTCTACCTGAAAATCAAATTGAAATTAACTCTGATGATGCAAATAAGATAGAATGAGGTCTGTGTGTGTGTGTGTGTGTGTGTGTGTGTTAAATGAGCACAATTCTTCAGACAGTGTAGTTAGTTATTTCAACTAGTCAAAACACGATTGCAATAAGATAGGTACTAAATATTGTTTTCCATATTATAAAATCTCTAGCCTCAAATCGGTAAATTTCAAACTCTTTATGTTTATCTATAGAATATTACTAAAACCCAAGAAAACTAAGTGAAAGTATGACAGGATCATTATCAGAGTACCATTTCAAATTCAGGTAAAAAAACATTGTGAACAAAACTAATGACTCTCAAACATTTATTTACTAGGTTAGTAGTAGTATAGCTTCATAAGATTATTACCTTATTCTAAGATAAAATTTCACCTAAGTTTACATCATAATTAGTTTATTGTAACTTTTCTTAAAAGGGTAATTATGGTTAAATTATATTTTAATTTGTAATATCTGAATGCATTTAAAGCATTATCCACCTATTTTCAACAATAACAACAACAAAAAATCTAGTGACTCTACAACTGTAAAAATTAGTTTCTTAGATATAAATTATTTCAACTACAGGTAAACATTAATTGAGGAGTAATTTCTCTCAATGATTGCATTTGTCTCCTTTTTAGTTTTATCTATGCCTCATTTTATCTTGAATGAGATTCTAAAATCTATCATTAGGTAGAGTATAAAAGCCACTGAATCAAGCTCTGTAGGGTAATCTGCTCACACTCTCCCAAGGGAAATAAAGAAAACATGTGACTGTTAAAGAACTATGTTCTTCCTTTTTAGTTAATTTTTTCCCAAAGTAAATGCATTTTCTGGTGTAGAGGGGAAAACTCATCTTTTTAGAAATTGGTTGAACAAATTGAATCAGAATTTTTTTCTTACTATGACTTGATTTTCCCAATCCTTCTCAGCTTTCTCTTAATGAATGCCTTTTTTTGAGCCATAATTCATCTGCTACCAACCATGAAGTTTCAAGTAAAGGTAGTAATTTCCTAAGGGGACTTAACTCTCAGGGAATTCCAACAAAAAACTAATTTTAAACTTAATGTTTGTTATAAATCGTACCTAAGAAGCCAAGGGGAGTTTTCCTTTTCAAAGCTATTGAAACCAAAAGGAACCAGACAAAAAAAAAGAAATTGAAAGGTTGATAAGCAGAAAAGAAACTCAGAATAAAATATTTTATTTGCATCTATTTGTTCGAATCTGTGATTGTATTAGTTCATTCTCACACTGCTAGTAAAGACATATCTGAGACTTGGTAATTTATAAAGGAAAGAAGTTTAACTGACTCACAGTTCCACATGGCTAGGGAGGCCTCAATATCATGGCATAAGGCAAATGATGAGCAAAGTCATGTCTTACATGGCGGCAGGCAAGAGAGCTTGTGCAGGGGAACTCCCATTCATAAAACCATCAGATCTTGGGAGGCATATTCACTACCATGAGACAAGTATGGGGGAACTGCCCCCATGATTCAATTATGTTCACCTGGCCCCACCCTTAGTACATGGATATTATTACAATTCAAGGTGAGACTTGGGTGGACACAGCCAAACCGTATCAGTGGTCATTAATAAATTCTGCAGTTTTCACTCCCTTAATGCATAAGTTATCAATAGTTTTATAAGCTGCTCTTCTTCTAAAGATATTAAGGAAATGTGGGCTAATGCTTAAAATAGTCTAAGAAAAAATATCAAGCCCTTTTAATTATTTCTAGAATAAAATAAAGAGCAGCAGGCATTTTTAATAAGCAAACTAACATGAAATGAAAAATCTCAATCATCAGTGGAACCAAAGAGAAGACAGGATCCTCCTTCAGAAATTCATTTCTAGTTATATTGCTTAGGATATGCACTCTCTTTCCTTTTCTCTGCTACAGACAGATCCTTTTTGATCTTTCATTGAAATACCTAACTACACAGAAATAATGAGGATGGATGCAAGAGCATACAAATACTTAGTTGTTCATAATTTGTCTATTCTGGAAAAATTTTTCTTCAAGATCAGCTGAAAAGGAGGACATCAATTTAGGAAGCATCTTAGAATCTGCATCCTACAGAACATTAAAATCATCATGAAGTAGAAACCTCCAGAACTTAAACACACCTATTGTATACTTCATTTTAATTTTAATTAAGAACAGTATTTACTGACATTTGTTATTTTCACATGTAAAGATAAAAATTAGATGGTTCTAGCCATTAAAAAACTGATGTCTGTTGCAATGAATGAGTGCTAATTTGAAATACTTCAAACATGTTATTCATTTCAGGACTATTAGTTATTCATTTCTGTGCTTAAATATGTATGCTTAAATACATTTGGAAAGCTGTAAGTTTGGATAAAGAAATTGTTTTTGAGGGCCAAGAAACTCAGGTTTCCATTTATTTGTTATGCCCTTGAAAATGTTGCCTCTGAGGATTATTTACTAATATACAAAGTATAGGCAATTCTAATGGACATTTCATATAATTGTCCTGAAGTTTACATAAGAAAATTGTGTACAGATGATGATAGGCCTATGGAAAATGCTAGGTAAGAGACTGCTTTTGCAGCTACTACCAAACTGGAACAATTTCCAATATTAGAAAAGATAATTGAAGAGAATCTTCACTGAAAACTTCTAAAATTGTGTGCTACTGATAATTTTATTTTTGTACTGTTATCTGCCAATAAACATATTTTCTCTTCATGAATTAATATCAACACTATTTTAAAAGTGTTTTTATACTTTGTTAGAATTGCACTTATCAGTGCAATGCTCAGTTATAAATCCTAATTAGTTTAAACACATAATGGGAATATGATTACTGTTGCAATGAATGGCAAAAACATATCTGAAAGAGTACAGATCTTGCCATGACATCAGAGAGAAAGTCCTCTGGGAAATTCTAGGAAAGATTTTCTCATTCTTAAAAAAGATACCTGTAATTTCTTTCTATTGAAAGCATTGTCATATTTAAATGTGACATCTAGAAGTGGCAAAGTCATCTTAGGAACATGAGATGAGCTAGCATGAGAAAAATAAGGACATGATCATTAAAACAAAATGAAAAGATTAAAATAATCTGGGTCTTAGCTAATGTCATGAAGCCTGGATTTCACCAGCTCTACTTTTATACATTTTATGTGAGATGTTTTTGTCCTTAAATTTTAATTATTTTGAGTGGAATTTACTTTGCTTTAAGTGGAAAGTAATTTTACTCACCCGTCAATTCATTGCAGAGCCTGTGCAATTAGCTGAGGAGAAAGAGTAAGGCTTAGTACCAAGAGAACCTCACCATGTGAGATTTAGAAGCTGAGGATTCCATTAATATTTTCACGTGTAAAATATTTTGAAAACAATCATTAAATATGCTCATGTATTTTTTCACACGTGTAAATGTTTTTTAAACAATTATTGAATACCCTTATGTTTTTGGCCAGCATTAATCAACAAATACTGACATTAAGGAAAGTGAAGAGTCAGAACCAAGAAGTTAGGGGTGTTGGCTCATGCTTGCCAAACACATACATACTTTTTGTATAAATAAGCATTTGTACTTCTGTCTGAAAATTTTCTCTGTCTTAAATAAAATATTTTTGTATATAATTTCATTTTCATTATCTTAATTAAAATAGTTTTACTATCATGAGGCCCTGACAATTTCATGACAAATCAGGGTGTACAGTTTTTTTTTTTTTTTGCTTAAAAACTTACTGATAGACTTCTGTTCATAGCAATTTGGTAAATTAAGTACTCATCATCGTGCTGAAAACATTTAAAGAATATTGGATAAAATATTTTTAAAACAATTGATGACTTGGAAAGGAAATATAGAATATTGAAAAGCTGAATGAGAAAGTGACTAAATGAGAGGGGTATCTGAGATCAGAGAGCATGGAACTTTTGCTTTGACAACATTTGATAAACTTTGCTAACTTTCAGTTTACTTTTGCAAAATGCCTAGAGACTACTGAAATGTATGAAGGCTCATGAGAGACCACTTGCCCCAGTAAACTGGGATCCAAGAAGACGTAATCTTTACTGTAATGGTTAAATAGAACTGTAATTACCCAGCATTTTCTCCAATCATATCATTCAAGATTGCAAGAAAAATTGTTTGCCTAAACTTTGGCTCTAAGGGGAGGAACTATTACTTTCTTAAGATGTCATAACTGCAAGTCAACCACTCATATAACTGAAATACCAAATCACACTATCTGAACGTCAGACAATCTTTGTTGTATATTTTATTTAAAGTGGAATTGCTCCCATATGATTGTTAAAAACAGGAACAATTTCTCTCTACATTATCCTACCTTCAACCCTGGCCTAAAATTTTTCTCCAATAAGGGTCCAAAATAACAAGCTCATGGTGTAAATAAATCATAAAATACTCAAGAAAATAATATGCCCACGTAAGCATCACCTGGATATACATTGTCAGTGGATACTAATGACTACTTTTGTCTTTCTAAGATCTTTGCCAGAAGGGAATAAAAGCAAATCTAGTAAATGATAGAACTCAGATGATAGGATATTTCCTTTGTTGGCACTGTCCCCTGATAATTTGTCATTTTAATATCTAATTTATCTAATTGTCTGAGATCAAAAAGTGCAACAACCTGCCTCTTCCCAGAGATGTCATCCTGAGTCTTCCTCATTAGGGTTTCAGGTAGGTGAGATAATTAGCTAAAATTCCTAGCAATTGCTACATTTCTGGATATTCTAAAAGCCATTGACAGTATCAC